>WTSP01011678.1:0-10019 GCA_025331215.1 Actenoides lindsayi | reverse complement strand
TCCCCCCCCCCCCCCCCCCCCCTTTTTTTTTTTTAATTTCCTCTATGGGTTTCAAAATGCATTTGAAAGCCTGGAATAAGTATAGAGCCTTGATCCAAAATTCCTTGGCAAGCCTCCCTCTGATTGTGAGGAATATTGGCTATCACAAGTCCAAGACTGAATTCTGTAAGGGTGGAGATTTTCCAGCACTCCTGGGTGGCTTCAGATATCTATTGAAAATTAGGACTTTGTGTATCAGGTGGCTGAAGCTTTCCTGTATGTATTGTCTCGTGGCAGTGTTGTTGTATCCTTAACTTAGACATCTCAGAAAAGAGAAATTCTCATTTTCTATGTGGCTCTTATACCTGAAAGCTAGAACCTCCATGTGCCCCAAACTCAGAAAGGCTCTGCATGAAGTGTTACCATCATTGAGCTCTGCCAATCCTCCCCAAAATGTAGGGGAAGATTATTAGGATTATGTTGAATCTGTTAAGGAAAAGATACTTTTCCCAAGACTCTCAGTCTCCGTGTTGCTGTCACAGGATTTTCTGAGATGAATGAGATGAGTTTCATTCACAACTGGGACAAGTTCCATTCAGTTATTTGTTGCATCCTACTGATGATTTATAACTTCCAGTAGGTGAGGCTTGTTTTGTTTTGATCCTTAGCTAATGGAAAATACATTCCTTGACTATGATTTTTATCTGACGCCAATTGACTCTAGAGGTGCAAAAGGCAAGTGCTGTGGTGGGTGGTCACTAACCTTTTGACAGCCCATGCTTTGGGATGGGGGAACGTTTATTAAGCAAACAACGTTAACTTGACCTAAGGCTGACTTTGAAGTTTGATCTCTAGCAGGAAGACCTATCTAATGATTAAACCATGGAATTAGGTTCTTAGGTCCATAGCTAATAAAAGCCTTGGGCGCTTATAACTGGCATGCTGCAATTCTTCATTCTAGACACATGCTGACAAGAATGAAATCCAAGGACTGAGGGAAATGATTTAAAGCCAGTTACTGAGAAAAGAGCTGCTTTCAGCCAGCCCAAGGAAAGGCTTAGTACAGGAGAGCAGGCTGGACTCTGACCTCTTTTAGAATCTCAGTGTCAGATGGAGGCAAATGAGGTGACTCACAGAAGGGGAAGATGCACTGAACCAGGAGGGAGGGTCTTGGAGAAGCTGTCTCCACTGTTCCCAGCTGTGATATGTAGCTGAGAGCAGGCAAGTTTTGCTTTTGGAGGGCTGTTTTCTGCTGCGTAATCACAGAAGAGAAGACTGGGAATGACCCTGAGATTAGGGTCAGGATCTGGGGATCTCTAACCCACCAGTGCTGTGATTTTGAAAGTGAGGTGTTGCCTGGGAAGGGCAAGCTCTGCCAGGAGGAGGAGGCAAACAGCGGGTCATTGCTTCAACTGAGTTGGTTGAATGGATGGGAGCATGTATTGCTGGCTGGTTTTCTCTCCCCTACCTGTAGCACAACTCTGGAAGACTTAAGGAAGCTGTCCTGTAGTGGTGTGATAGGACTCAAAAAACACTTAGCCCAAGAGAAAGGGAGTGCTGACCATTGGTGAGAGCCTATCCCAGGTTGCCCAGAGAGGTGGTTGCTGCCCCATCCCTGGCACCACTGCAGGTGAGGTTGGCCGGGGCTCTGAGCAACCTGCTCTAGTTGCAGATGTTCCTGCTCCCTGCAGGGGGGTTGGAACTAGATGAGCTTTATGGTCCCTTCCCACCCAAGCCAGTCTATGTTTTTATGAATGCTGCATGGAACAACCTGCCTCAGCCCTTGCTGGGGACTTCCGTACCACACTGTACACACTCTGTTTTGTGGGGGAAGATGGTCACAGTGAGGAGGTTCCTCATCCAAATTCAAAATTTTCCAAGAGAACATTTTTATTCTGATCTGTGAAACCTAAGTGAGAATTTGGGTCCTGAAGATTATATTTCATTATATGTTGATAAAGCACTGCAAAGATTTTCAGTGCTTTATTAAAGGTTTTTAATATGGATGATTGCATATATCCCAGCCAAAATCTTCTCCATCCCACATAGGTATTTATCTCAGCTAACAGATTTTGTTTGCTCAGATCCAAATTAGAAAGTATTTAAAGCAGATAGCACATCTCTAAAAATATACTGAATTTACAATGAAGCTTCAACATTCTCTTGCTAAATTTCACACATCTCATTTGATTTCTACAGAGAAAAGGTAAACACAGAAATTTCCTTCCCCAGTTCTCAGGCACTGCTTGTAATAATAAAAGAGGAACATTTCTCATATTACTACCATGTATTTTAAGTAGAGGAAAAATGGTCATTCCCCTTACAGGCAAGGAAGTCAAATTTGTGCCCCTTTTTAAATCTCTGTATTGGTAATATATAAGCTCCTATGCAAATCAAATGGCTGCTGGTCAGACCCTGTTGAACACAACGGGGTGGGTGGGACCAAATTACTTCTGTCTGTCTTAATAGCTCTTTTTAGTAAAATTTACTTTACACAGCCCTGAATCTTGCCAGGTTAAATTCTCACTTTAACCACATTCACATTCTTGTTAATGTATTTTAGCAGCAGTGCAAAAGGTTATGGTAATGGGGAGAGCTGGAAGCAGAATGGTTACAGCAAAACTCGGTATTTAGATCGTTTTCCTTTCAAGTGACAGACCATTACATCTCTAAATTGTTTCATTTGCTACTTAAGAAAGTCTTTGCTTAGTCTCTGGGTGTCAGGAGCTAATGAAAGAAGCCTTAGAAGAAAATCTGTGGATTCTGTAAGAGTAGAACTAATATGACATGCGGAGTTTGTACAATGGTATAATTTTTTTGACTTTGTAGGAAAGGGAAATGGTGTCTCATAAAAGGTGTTTTTTTGACAGGGATTATAAATGTTTATTTCTCCATTTAGCTTTAAAAACTAATAGTTTGAAAATTCAACTTTCTCAAAATGTCTTTCTCCCTTAATTTTAAAAAAAATAATAGATTTGAAATTCAGGTTTAGCAAAATGTCCTAGTCATTGCTTTCAAAAATCAATCTTTGCATTAAATGTATTTGCTGTCTTAGCACAATTCCATTATTATTTTGCTGCTGAACAACAGAATATAAGAAGGTTTTCAGTTTTAGTATCATACAGGACTGTCCTTCGTTTCACTGATTCCAATATGAAGTTTAAGAAATACTCAGTTATCCAAAACTTCAAGGACTTCTGTAACTCAGTTTAGATACTAGCTCTTCTTCCCTACCCCTGCTCCACTTTGCTTGATGTGGCCTTGCAGCTTGGCTCTTCATCTCTCTTCTACCTCATGGTTCTTCCAGCTACAGTGGCTACCTGCAAATTGGAAAGGTAACAGGAATTACTGCAACCAACTACTGCTCATCACCTGAGTGTCCTGTTCATATCCAAGTGGTATAAACACACCAGCTGAAGAGTTAAAACTGTCATTGTGCCTTTACATTGAGTATGTTCTGCTCTTATACTGCTGTATATTTTTCCATATATTTGCAGTGCTGCCCCGCTTGGGAAGAAATACAATTTTGTCTAGTGTTTAGGAAGCTGCTTCTATGGAATATTAGATTTTGGTGAGAGAGCCCAAGATGTCAAAGTACATAGGGGTTTGGCATTTCACACATGGGTCTGGCTTTCAGAAAATGCCCCTCACTTGCAGAAGGTCATTGAGGGGCTGGAGCATGGCTGAAGAAGGGCAACGGAGCTGGGGAAAAGGGGCTGGAGCACAAGTCTAGTGAGGAGCAGCTGAGGGACCTGGGTTTGTTCAGTCTGGAGCAAAGGAGGCTGAGGGGAGACCTTCTGGCTCTCAACAGCTCCCTGACAGGAGGTTGGAGCCAGGGGGAGTCACGCTCTGCTCCCATCACTTATTCCTTGAGAGAAGAGGAAACGGCCTCAGGTTGCCCCAGGGGATGTAGAAGTTGGACCAAAGGAACAATTTCTTCCCTGAAAAGACTGTCAAAGGCTGTCCCAGGTTACCCAGGGCAGTAGTGGAGTTCCCATGATCCCTGGAGGGGTTTCAAAGCTGTGGAGATGTGGTGCTGAGGGACATGGATTTAGTGGTTCCCGGACAGTGCTGGGTTAACGGTTGGACTCGATGATCTTAAAGCTCCCTTCCAACCAAAACCATTCTATGGTACTAAAATAACCTGAAGTAATTATTCTGGTCAGTCTGACCAGACTGATGTTCAAGAGACTTTCCGACACCTTTTTAAGCTGGGTTCTTAGAAGCTCACAGCAGAGCCATCTGAACTGCTGGGTTTTTTGTTTTTTTTTTCCTTTTAAGTATCAGGCAATAGCCAGCTAATGCTGTCTCCCATTATTTTCCTAATCTATACAGCCTATATATAATCTGTATGAGTTCCTTAATGTCTTGCTATGTGAAGCAATTTCATGAACTTTGAAACCCAAAACATAGTTAAATCCACTTCCACAGAGCAAAGCAACACTACTTAAACACATGTTCAAAGAAGTTACTGAATTTAGAAGCAGCTTTCATGGCATGTCATCCTGCACTAGGAAACTGCAGGGCGGAATCATCAGGAGAGACAAGTTGTTATTGACCGGAGCACAATGCCCCACTCTTCTGCTATATATATATTTAGTTAGTTAGTTTCAGGGTTTGGAGTATTTAATAGGAGAATCTGTGGGGCAGCACATGTAGGGCTTCCTTTGAAGGTGAACCCACACACTGCTCTAGTTGAGCACAAGAATAACCACTGTGAGGTTGCACTGGGTGGATCTCCTGTTCCCCTGAGAGATCAGGATGTCTTTTAGTGGTGGATTGAGTGGTTTGGTAGGTTTAAGTTGGATATTGAGAACAATTTCTTCCCTGCAAGGACAGTCAAGGCCTGTCCCAGGCTGCCCAGGGCAGTGGTGAATTCCCCATGATCCCTGGGGGGGATCATGGAGATGTGCTGAGGGACATGGTTCAGTGGTGTTCTGGCAGTGTTGGGTTAACCATTGGACGTAGTGATCTTCAAGGTCATTTCAAGCCTAAACAATTCTATGATACAACCTTTGGGGAACCACCTCATGGAACCTGCAGACACTGAGCACAGGAGGCTTTGATACACCCAGTTCACCAGCCCCACTCCACTACCTGGCTTGTTCACCTGGGGATGGTGCTCACAACAATGTGATGGTTTATCAGCTTCTGCAGTTAGACCCCCGGAGGTGCTCAGGTGAGTTGGGACATTTACTGCCCCCTAAGCACAGTATGGAAAAACATTTCTGGAAATGTTCTGGCAAAATGAAGGAACCAAATTGCTGCCTATACATGTCCTTTTATGTAACACCAGACTGAAGGCTACAGTGCTTGGTCCCATCCCAGGGACCTGTTAGTTACTTACAGAATTGCAGCATGCTGGGAGTTGGAAGGGTCCTCTGGAGATGATCTGGTGCCACCCCCCTGCTCCATCCAGCAGGGTCACCCAGAGCAGGGGGCCCAGCACCACAGTGGCCAGATGGGTTTGGAATCTCTCCAGACAAGGAGACTCTACAACCTCTCTGGGCAGCCTGGGATAGCCTCTGACACCCTCACACCAAAGAACTTTCTCCTCCTGCTTACACAGAACCTCCTGAGTTCCAGTTTGTTCCACCTGCTGCCCGCTTCTCACGGTGTGAGAAAGCAAAGCAAGTGCCGTACATTTGGGAAAAGAATTTTGTGTTGAGATCAAATGGTTTCAGAATTTTTTTTAATTTTTTTTACAGTAATTTTTTTTAGCTAACAAAAGGTGACTGAAATTATAACACTACTATTCACAATCCAAGTTGCACAGAGCTTTTCTTGCATCATAGCTGTGCCACAGTCTCTAGGCAGACCTTAGAATAAAAAGAAAATAAATCTAATTTCAGCCCAGTCAATATAACTGCATTTATCTCAACAATAACCTCTTCTTTGTGACACACCATTTTCCTTTCCTCTTCTTGCAACCTCAAGAAAGAGCATTGGAAAACATGCTTTTGAAACACCTCTGCGTGTGGAGCTTATTAAATTAGTCTGTCCCTTTCAGTGTGTGTGTATATATATATATTAAAAAAAAAAAAGATTAAAACCGAAGTAATTTCATGGTCTGGAAAGAGCATCAATAAAAGAGAAATAATGTTTGTACAGGTTTGTACAGGCAGGTTAACCTTTCGAAGAACTCAGGAAACGCTCAGTGGAGAAAGAGAAGGAATTAGATTCACGTGTCCTTTTGGCTTCACAGAGGTGGCTCTGTGAATGGCAAGTACGGTGACAGCAGCTGCCCCGTGACAGATTTTGGGAAGGTGACAGTTGGAGCACACAGCAGAACTGTCTCGGAAATGGGTTGCTGTGCCCACTCAGATGTTTGCTCTGGGGGGAGTTTGGTCTCTGAAGCAGCGTGATCCTGGGCACGGGGTCACCTTGGCAGCGTTGGTGTGTCCGCACTGTGATGAGCACACTGATGCTTTGAAGGGTCAGAAGCTGCTCGAGATAATTTAGCAATATATATGAGCCCATTTCTGTTGACAGCAGATTCAAGACAAGGCTGTGGGAGAGTGAAATTTCTTCTGGAAGATTACACCCGTTGCTATATTGAGTGGTGGAAAATCTTCCAGTCACTCCAGCCTTTGAAAATGATGATCTAAAATCTGAGTCAGTGTGCTCGTATTCTTCCCCTGATTGGGGTGGCTGAGGCTCAGGGAGTGTCTCAGTTGACACAAACTGGCTGTGGCTGTAAGAACGTCACAAGTGCTGTTCCTCAGGGCTCAGTATTTGAGCCAGTTCTGTCTAATATCTTGCTCCCCTTGTCCACATAATTGATGAAATTTGCAGATCACAATTTGGGCAGAAGGGTGATCTGTTTGAGGGTAGTAGGCTCTAGAGGGGGATCTGGGCAGGCTGGATTCATAGGTTGAGGTTCAACCCAGTCCAAGGGCTGGGTCCTATCTTTGTGTCACCACAACCTCCTGCAATGGTCCAGGCAGGGGCAGAACAGCTGGAAAGTGCCTGATGGGAAAAGGACCTGGGGTGGTTGTTCGACAAGTGGCTGGAGATGAGCCGATGTGAGACCAGGAGGACAAAAAGGCCACCAGCATCCTGGCTTCTATCACCCACTAAGATGGCCAGCAGGACCAGAGTAAGGATTGCCCTCATGGGCTGGGCACTGGCGAGGCCATATAGAACCCTGGGTTCAGTTTAGGGCCCCTCACTCCCAGAAGGACATTGAGGGGCTGGAGCATGGCCAGAGAAGAGTAATGGAGATGGGGAAGGGGCTGGAGCACGAGTGTGGTGAGGAGCTGCTGAGAGACCTGGAATTGTTGAGGCTGGAGAAAAGGAGGCTGAGGGGAGAGCTTCTGGCTCTCGACAGCTCCCTGACAGGAGGTTGGAGAAAGGGGGGGGTCAGGCTCTGCTCTCAAGGAACAAGTGGCAGGACAAGCGGAAAGAGCCTCAAGTTGCCCCAGGGGAGGTTTAGGTTGGACATGAGGAACAATTTGTTCCCCTTGAGGGTTGTCCAGGGCTGTCCCAGGCTGCCCAGGGCAGTGGTAGAGTCCCCATGATCCCTGGAGGGGTTTCCAAGCCCCATGTGGAGATGTGGTGCTGAGGGACATGGGTTAGTGGTGCCCTGGCAGTGCTGTGTTAACATTTGGACCTGATGATCTTAAAAGTCTCTTCCAACCAAAACCATTCTGTGATTCTAAGCCAGGCTGGGGTCAAGGAAGGGACATGTCTGCTGTCCCTCTCCAAGAACACAGCCCATGTTTAGAATAAACTGTGCCTTGTTAGTGTACTGACTGTCTCATGAAGTGTCCCAGGGGAAGCAGAGCCACAGCTGCTGTGCTGGGTGAGTGCCTGGTTGGATTCCATTTGCTCTGCCACCTGTTGTGACTGGGAAATTATATTGTCTGTTGTAGAACCAGTGGCAGACTTGAAGAGCAAGCAAATAAGCAAGGGCATGGCCACAGCAATGCGGGCTCCATTTTGACCAATTGCAGCTCTGTGAAGAGAATGCCCTGGGGAGAAGGAAGGACCTAAGCCCTGGTAAGAGACTTCTCAGCAAAACAGTAAAGAAAATTTGCCATTTACCCATAGAGATAAATAATAGGGTAAATAACTGAATAAATAAATAAAGGTTCTACTTTCATTCTTCTCTGTTAGCAAAGAGATAAATCTGAACTCCAGCTTTACTTCAGAGGATTGCAGTTTATTTCCAGGCGCTGAAATTTATAAAGAAACCAACAGGTTTTCCTGTCTAAATAAAGTATAGGAGAAAAAAGCTGTAAGGCATACAGCAGCCTTAGAAATCTTACATGCATATTACAGTAAAGATGGGGAAAAAAAAAAAAGCTATTGACGCCTAACGCATCGCTGAAGAATCCGTTACCATGATAGCCGCCCTGGTACCTTGAAAGAAATCAGGCTTGTGTGAATGTGGCATGATGAATGACAAAAATAACCTTGGATCCTCAAAGAGCTGGAGAAAAAGCTAATCAATCATGTTCTGTTTCGCTCTTTTTAAACAACTATTGTTGCTGATAACAGGTAAGTAAATAGAATTTATTCTCCCGGTGGAGGGAAGCGGAATTAGCTGCCTGATGATAAGCTCCCATGCTGGGAGCAAATCGACTGTTTGCAGATCCTTCAAGCTCGAGGGTGTGCGTATGGTCAGAGGTCCCTTTTCTGATGAAACCACTTGGTTGGTTCTAAAGGCAGAGGATGCTCACCCAGCAAGGATGGCTGGTGCCTCCCTCCCTTACAGACCTGGCTTAGCAGCACCAGTGCTTTCCGGTTGGCCAGGTATTCCCTGCCCAGGAACCTGAGGTAACAGTTGGACTTGATGCTCTTAAAGGTCTCTTCCAACCAAAACCATTCTATGATTCTATAAGGCTTCACCACTGTGGGAGTCAAACATCTCTGAGGAAGTCTAATCCTGTAGACGCTGGAAGAACCCTTCTGCAAACCCTCACATGTGGAGTGAACCTGTGATGGAGTGTGAGGGTGACTGTGGGCTGGAGGATTCTGTCTCTTGGCTCATGTACTCACCACTGCCCAGATTCGATAGCAGGTCTCAAGTTATGCATTCTTCAGGTCCTCAAAGTTTGTCATCCTAGAATCATAGTCTGGTTTGGGTGGGAAGGGACCTCTCAAAGTCATCCAGTCCAACCCCCCTGCAGGGAGCAGGGACATCTGCAACTAGAGCAGGTTGATCAGAGCCCCAGCCAACCTCACCTGCAATGGTGCCAGGGATGGGGCAGCCACCACCTCTCTTGGCAACCTGGGCCAGGCTCTCACCACCCTCAGCAGAAAAAAATTCTTCCTTCTCTCCAGTCTAAATCTCCCTCTTTTAGTTTCAAACCATCTTTCCTTGTTTGTCCCAACAGGCCCTGCTCAAAAGTCTGTCCCACTCTGACAGGCCCCTTGAAGTCCTGAAAGGCCACCAGAAGGTCTCTCAAGGTTGCATGAAATTAAACAGTTTTATAGACCAAAAGGCCATTGTAGAACCTCCTCCAAGGAGAAAGCTGTCATGTAAGTTCACCCCTTACTACACATACAGGCCAGATAAAATAAATAATGCCTGATTTGCACGGTAAAAAAAAAAAACACAGAGATGAGGCCGTTTGCAAATTCAGAAATCCCTGTAGGAACTGTCACTACAAGAATTTTATGAATGATTAGTTACTCATCAAGTCATTCCTTCCTCCCGCTTCTCCTCAGATAGTCCCCCTGTTAACCTACTACAGCTCAATAAATACATTTAATTACCATGGAGCAAAACAAAATTGCCCGCTACCGAAACGTGCTTCACAAGGGCTGCAAAAAATTGTGAAGACTCGTTGCCCTGCATGTGGCATCAGACAAAGGTCTCACGGATGAAATATTACCCTATGGCTTAATTAAAGGCTGCCTCGCCATGAGTCTCTGCTAATTCTGTGTTTCCCTTAAACTCTGAGTTGCTTTGTTCTGCAGCCTTTTCTTTTCTTTTTTTTTTCCCCTTCTTTTTTCCTTTTTTTTTCTTTTCTTTTCTTTTCTTTTCTTTTCTTTTCTTTTCTTTTCTTTTCTTTTCTTTTCTTTTCTTTTCT
>WTSP01011677.1:0-45238 GCA_025331215.1 Actenoides lindsayi | reverse complement strand
CAACAACATATTCCTGCTCTTCATCGGATGAGAAGGCGTAGGAATAATATCCTTCCTACTAATTGGCTGATGACAAGGTGATATTTATTTCTAATAACAAAGCTCTACCTCTCTGCCTGTCTCACACCAAACACACAGGGCAGGTGCAGTAACTGCATGTACCCACCTACACAGCAAGTCCTTTGTCAGAGAGACAAAGGGTTCGGCAAACCTGAAGTATGCAGCAGCTCTCTCCCACCCTCACTGGGGAAGGAAGGATGAGGCTTTTTAGATTTGAACCAAGTGTTATTCACAGCTGGACAGAGATAAGAAAATCTTTCTTCTTTGTAAGCTCTTTCCTTTCCATGTGTGGATAGGTTGACAACCAGTGAACTGGACACAAGCCCCAGAGTAGTATCTTGTTCAAGGACAAGTCTATGAAATTAGTTAACTTAAAGAAGAGCTACAGGAGCAGTCAGTCTGTGATAGACATATGTTCACGTGATACTCTCCGAACTTATTCCGCATTTATATGACACTGTTATCAACCTGACAACACCTTAGAATTAACTTCTGATGTCATCTGTGAGAAGAGGTGACCCTATGAAAAATTAATGTACTGGAGCACTGGGGCAGAGTTGTGCAATTCATGTTCTGGACTTTAAACAAGCTTCTGCTGTCAGGAGGATCAGATGAGGTGAACGCTCCAAAGCAGGAAAAAATACTTATATAGCACTATGAAATTACAGAATTACTCCCATTCTAGTGGGAAAATGAACTAAAGATCTCTAAACCACCAGCTGAAACCAATGCTACATGGCTCAAAACCACTCTTACATACCCAAAACAGACATACATTCACCATCTGCCAAGAAAAATAAGCCTCCATTTATGTGCTCACAAATAAGCCCGCATTTCTGTGCCCACCGTTGCTGATGATTGCATTATCACTGTGCTTCAAGTTGTGTTTCAAGCTTCAGTGCATTCACAGTGGTTATCAACAGTAAAAGTGTAATGCCACGTGAAAGAAAAGAAAAAACACTTATATCCCCATCTGATGGTTGGTTGCCAGAGTCATTTGCAGACCATGTGCTTGTTACAACCCACAAATTGCTCACTCAAGATACTCGTCCCTTAAATTCAGACTACAGATGTCACACTAGGTTGTGAGTATGACCTTTGATACACCTGGCTGCACAGTATGACTAAATACTACCACCAGGACGTCACCTCTGGCATTTCTAGCACGGTGATACCAGCAACACACAAGTCTCCTTACCCCTTGGTCCTGCTGGCCATTGAGACAGTAATTGTTCTGAAAGAAGCACATATTGATAGCTGTGTAGCAACACAGCACCAAAGGTGGCAATGCTTGCATAAAGGTTTGGATCTGTCATTTATCTGTCTAATCAGTGGGATGCTGCTTGATCGCTGTTCTGAGTATTTATGAACTCCAGAAGACAACTGAGCCTTCTGCAACCCTCCAGCATTGTGCAAATCTAGCGTTATGCTAGACAGGTTTAAAAATGCCTGTAAGAGTGGGCAGGAAAGCAGCATTTCACAGATTCAAGGAACCCAGCCTGAGGCTTCCAAGACCACTGTTAGGAGACACATACGGCAGCGGATAGAAAAAGTGCAAACCACTGCAGGAATACAGTTTATTAACTGCTGTGTTCTATTTATTAGCGCACAGTTTGTGGGTTTTCCCTTTCTGTCATTGCTTACAATGAGGTAAAGAAGCTAAACAGGGAGTCCTCAGACAGTCAAAGGGCACCCCAAGTTTCTACTGAGAGACTCCATCAGCATGAAGAGTATCTTATGGAAGGGACTTCAGCAGGTGTGTTAGGAGACAAGGCAAGTATTACTAAACTACATTCAAAAGCCTTCAGAAACACTCTAAGAGAGTTGAAGACTGTTTCTTCAACCAGTTCCTGCTTGCAGCAACAAGTTTTTTTCCTCTAGCATTTGCTAGTTTATCCAATGCTATATCCAAGGTCTATTACACAGTTTAATGTTATTTTTTCTGAACTTGTTTATAAGCAATGGAGTTAGGATTGAGTGTGAGATCAAGCACCATCAGTTTACATATGAGTTATCTTACTAAATGCTATGCATTTTTAAAATTAGTAATAGGATTCTCCATTTCACATCTAGTTGCTTACTAGTCCTCAATGATCTAATAAAGCTAGAAGGCAAAGTGTTTTACAATAAAACCATTCTTCCCTCCAAAAGAAAAGCCTTGCAGCATTCCTGCAGATACGAATTTGATGGCTATCAAACCACGTTGCTTCAACAAAGCACTCTCATTAGCTACTTTTGAACACAAAGATAAAACACATTGGCTTTGGAAATCACCAAGCCACTTACTTCCAGAAGGCTATACATGAAAAGTAATTTTTTTAGGTTTGCTCAATCTTAATTCTGCCTTCCACACTCAAATCCTGCTGCGCCCAGACTCTAGGAAGATACCAAATAGACAAGCTTGTCACCTCATTTGGTACACTTGTTTTTCACTTGTGAAAAGAGCCAGCAATAGCTGCTTCAAAGATTTCAAGCACTAGACTTGAGCTGAAATGAGCCAGAGACCTTGTGAACAAGAGGTACCTGGCTCAGGTGTGTTTTAAAGTATATTTTCAAGTTCAGGAGTAAATTGTCCATATAGATACTACCCTGAATTCCTGCTAATGGGAATTATAGGCCAAAACCAAGTTTTCCAGTACCTAAGCTTTGCATGCTGCAATGCAAGTGACTGCCTTCCTGGGATTAAGAACAGACACAAAGTTGCACATTATTACTCCAATACCAAGAACAACTTGCCAGTACCTTCTGCACAGAAAAAAAAAACCCTTGAGTTGCTGAGCTTGGCATTTCCAGGGATTGTGCTCCCAGTTCAGTAACTGGGAATCCTACTAACAAGATCAGGCCAGGCCTACACGGACAGCAAAGAATCTCTGAGAGATCCCCAGGAATGGCTCCCGACTGCTGGGAGAGGCTGAGCACAACATACTCCAACTAACCAAAACCACAACAAAACATAAGGGAGAAAAGACAAGAACTTTTCAATTCCATTTCTGCCTGGATATGAATTCTGCAGTGGATTTGCCTCAAGAGCCATGTACGGCTACAGGCTTCCCAGACACCTATCAACTGGGAGACTGCTGTGCTCCTCAGAGAAAGAAGTGAGTTTTAGAGATCCACATGAAAAACACACTCAGCAGGATGGGTGGCAAGATGAACAAGTCTTAAATGAGCCAACAGATTAGCAGCTGGCTTAATAAGATGTACACAGCGGGGACAAGAACAAGTGCTGTTTCACTGCTAATAGGTCGTATGCCATTTCTCTTGACAGGAACAAACAAACCAGAGATTAAGTACTACCAGAACCACTGCTCCCATCACATTCGCATCCCAAATCACAGTAGCACCCAAAACACGTACATATGACACCACTCATGTACAGGTGGCAAGGTCAGGAGAGCTCTTGGGGTATTCAGTTTTCATGTAGGACTCACACATTTTAATTTTGGACACTGCCCAGCTTCAGAACCACCCAAAGGAACAAGCTCACTGGTTTTTGACTCCACAGGGCTGTACTAGGGCAGGTGACTGCTTACAAATGTTACAAAGCTGCTTTTTGCTCAGATAAATTGCAACTTTAAGACTCAAATTAGATAGTTCCAGTGGTACAGAATATTTTCTGGCTAAGAGATTAAGGCACCTGTGGTTTTGGAAAAATCTTCAAATGAAGTCTTTGTTCAGCATGCAGAGCTTATATTTGGGAAGAATTACAAACAGCTTTTTTTGGTCACTGCTTGGCACTTTTCAGAAATGCACACAAGACACAGGAATGGATTTCAGGGACTTTCTTCCTTTCCTGAAATCCTAGGCTATTGTACTGGTTTCTAAGTCTCACATAACTTCCAAACACGCTTGACAGAAGGGAGGCACTCCTAAGAAAATGCAAGAAACACGTTTGGGAATCATAAGGACCAGAAGGATAGCAAAAGCACTAACACACATGGGCATACCTGGTCAGTTTTGGTCATCTCGGGCCCACAGATACTACTTAGATGACAGCAGTACACTTCTTCCCCGCTTTTGTACTCCCAAAGTCTCAGAGTTGAGTCCTGGACAGATGGAAGCAGACACAAGTCTATTACCAACAGCACCTCAGGCAAAGAGAGGCCACTGGTGGCCTTCAGCTAAATCCTATTTCCCTGAAGAGCTTCCCACAGAAGCTGCTAAATAGTCACTTAGTTAAGGCCTCAAATTGCAGATAAAGCATTTTAATTATCGTAATTTTCACCCTCCATTCTAAATTATTCAATCATGCTAACTTTAATTCTCTTTTGAAGTGGAAATTGGGTAGCTGGAGGAGTTCATTTCTGCCTCCAATAGCACAGTAATAAATGTGCTCAGCATTTAAATAGCTATTCTTTCAGGTTACCCTTCTCTGCCCTGTACTTGTTATCACCCAAATTCTCATTTGATTCAGTAACCTTCTCTAGAGAAGCTAAACATCTCTTTGGAAAAAGAGAGTCGTCAAAGAGCATTTGCCAAGAATGAAATACGGCCACACACAGCACTGATGCAAGAGTTGCTTCAAGAATTAGAGGAACAACAGACAAGAGCCTTAGGGAAACAAGAGCAGCAGCTGAAACCAAAGCCTAAGCATTAGTATGAACTTCACATCTTCACAGAAAACATTATTTGTTTCCTATGTGGTTCTGGTAGTCTGGGAAACAAATAATATTGTTTCCCTTCTTTTAGACTAACTCTACCTACTCAGTGCAGGTCTGGCATGACAGCAGGATGCCATCCATTTCAGCAAAGGGCTGGGGAATGGGAAAGGAGGGTACACTCACTTCTTCAGTCCTCATCCAAGCATTGTGTAGCGCTGCAATCTCTACGCCACATGCACTGGATGACACATGAGGACATACAGACAAAGACATACAGGGGAAAGCAAGAAGGAAGGTGTAAGGGGAACGACTTTATCATGTTAAAAGCTCTAAAAAGAATAATGTGTGATTCTAAGGCTATTCATTCTCAAAGACACTCATTATCATGGCAGGCTGGCATGACACCTATTTGCTTCAAAGTTGTTTAATAGTCCCACAATTAAAGTTCAGTTGTGCTCCAAAGCAAGAGTTAATGATGAAGAAATACTGAGGACTTTGTGATTTCTCCATCCCAAAGATCCTAATAAGAAGCTAGCCTTGCTGTAAATACAATAAATGGCTTTTATGTGACCTAGCAATAGGATGGCTGGACACTGAACAGAAAGCTGGGAAAGGAAGGCAAGGGAAGGAGGGACAGAGCGAGCATGCTGCAAACTATGAAATATCCCACACATCCTAAGAAACTTACGGGAAACACAAGCAAATAATGGTTTTCAAGCCAAAATTTTCAAGAAAAATACTTTTTCTGAAGAAAGCACAATACATACCCCAGAAGCTGACAACAGCAGATCAGGATAGTTGGGTATTACAAGTATTTTGCTTACAAACCTAAAGGGAAAGTAGTCAAAAGTTGAACTCACTTGCATGACACTCTGGTCTTTAAACACTCACAGTAAGAGAAAACACCAATTTTAAAGAGAACCTTGTAATAAAAAAAACCCAACAGATTCTCCACATCAGTCTAGTTAGAAGGAAGAAAAAATATGTGTACAGTACTTAATATAGTATAAATACTATACAAACTACTGACTTTCTACTTAATAGAAAGAAAAAAAAAGAATATTTTCCCCTCTGCACTCAAGGAATTCTATTGACTTCTGTCTGACTGAGAACACTGCAATTTAGTCAGTAAAAATGCCAATGGAGACAGATTTACTCGGGTACCATGTCCCCCTTTCTCCCCTTTCATGAGGCATATTGAAAACACACATCAACAGATGCTTTTAAAACATAGCAATAGTGGTGACTCAGCTTTCAGAGTACCAGATCTCGCCCATCACAGTTGGAAATCATTCAAAAGCAGTCTTTAGAAAAAGTTTAAAACAAGCATGTGGCAATTTACCACCAGTGTCTACGTTCAGACAGAAACCTTGTTTTTCAGAAGTTTGTAATACTGCTGCATCTACCATACCTTGCCTTTGCCTTAGTAACCTAAACTTCAGGAGTTCATTACTATCTTAGAGCTCAGCACCTTAAAATACAGTGACCTGAGCAAAACCTTACCTGAGGGGGACAGTGTTGCTTTTGAAAAAAGGCATAATTTTAAGGCCATTAATAAAAGAAAAAGGAAAAAAATAAAATAGAAGAAATTTGGTCATTGTAATAGAAGCTTTCAGGACAAAGTAGTAATGGCAGGTACATTCAGGCATAATAGATAGGGCAAGAATCACCATGCAGTCCACTGAAAGAATAAAATCCAGGAGCATGAAACAAGGTAACAATTACAGCTACCTTATGTAATCCTTTGCTTATTCATTCCTAATTTAAAATATTGGATTTTAAAATATATTTAATTCAATTTCCACTAAGCGCCTTTCCTCTCTGCAGCCACTAATGAACTGGTTGTGCAGACACAACAGCCAAAGATAAATCTGTTTTTCTGACCATCAGGTTCTATTCATTAGAAAATACAACTGTGTACGCAGTAGGTGGAAACATCAGATGTGGCTCTGTAAATATGCTATAGAAACTGATGTGATGAAAAAAATGCTTAGTTCTTTAACATGAGTAGTCCCTTCCTTTTATACTATGCCAATTCTATGCAGGTTAGACTACCAAATGATATTAAAATCAGAGTACCACTCCAGATTGATCTGTATCCTAACTGCTGGATTAAAACACCTCGGCAGCCAAGTTTAGATAGGTTACTACCTCTATCTCAGGTTCCCCAGTCACATCATCCTTCTTTAATGATTTGTTTCTGATACAGTGAGTTGACTGCACCACATTGCATCATCCTATGGAAGAATGTGCCTGGAAAGATGTTGTTATCCCCAAGTAACTCAGTGGCCAGACAAGCAGAACTATGTGCATTCTCTGCCCCATGCAGGGCCATGTCTTATCTGCTACCTTGTCACTGGGGACTTCAGAATGTAGCAGTGGCCACACAAGGAAAACCAAACTTGCAGACACCCCTTACCCTACTCAAAAACTGTTACAACTGACAGCAACAACAAAAAAAAAACAACTCCAAAAGCATCCCACAGAGGTTGAAGACAGTCAAGAGACTTTGAAAATGCCACAACTAATAGCTATTTTAAGTGGAAAAACGTGGAAAGAAGCCTTGTAAAATTCCATCTGCCATTTGAGTCTTCTTCATGGGAAAAGGATTACTGAGAAGGGAAAGTACAGCCCACCCCATAGGCTGAAAAGGAAGTCCTGACAAACTGTCTAGAAGACCAAACCTATTCCTACACTAAAAGAGCTACCAGTCTCCTACCAAGTCAGAGCACATCTGAATCACATCAGTACAGGTAGGAGGTTGCTTTGCTGCCTTCCGCATCACTGTAATTAGAAAGACCTTCACTTCAGGATAGAGGCGAAAGGAAAGGAAGGAAAAGATTATCCTTCCTGGTTATATGCAGAGTGAACCCTGCATTGTACTAGATTCAGTAACACAGCAGCACAGAAGGATATCTACTATGAGCCACCTTCCACAGATCCTTCTACTTGCCCAAGCGTTCTTGCCCATAGCAACAAAACCGATCTCAAGAAAAACACCAAGCTGCTTTTCTCAGCTACTAGAAAGGCCAAGTAACTACATTAAGAAATGGGATTCCTTGATCTATTTTATGGGACCATTTTGCAGCCTACAGCATACTGCAGTCTAATGTCCAGCCAGAAACAGTGCTCTGCTCTCCTATTGCTACAGCCATGTATTTTTGTATTACCACAGAAACTCCAAGACTGAGCTCTGCATTGAGTTGCCATTAGATTAGCATCTTCAAACTACAAAGACTTTGTAATACTAAGGTAGGGCCCATCCTGAACTATTTCCAGGATCTGGAGCCTCTTGCAGCCAGCAGATCGAGGGAGGTGATTCTGCCCCTCTACTCTGCTCTGGTGAGACCCCACCTGAAGTGCTGTGTCCAGCTCTGGAGTCCTTAGCACAAGAAGGACATGGACTTGTTGCAGTGGGTCCAGAGGAGAGCCACAAAAATGATCAAGAGGGCTAGAACATCTCTCCTATGAGGAAAGGCTGAGGCAGTTGGCTTGTTCAGCCTGGGAAAAGAAGGCTTTGGGGAGACCTTACTGTGGCTTTTCAATACTTAAAGGGGGCTTACATGAAAAATGGGGACAGATTTTTTTAATGTGGCCTGTCACGAAAGGACAAAGGGTAATGGTTCTGAATTAAAAGAGGGTAGATTCAGATTAGATACACAGAAGAAATTTTTTATGATGAAGGTGGTGAAACTGGACAGGTTGCCTAGAGAGATGGTGGAGGCCACAAACCTGGAAACATTCAGGGTCAGGCTGAATGAGGCTCTGAGCAACCTGATCTAGTTGAAGATGTCCCTGCTCACTACAGGGCGTAGGACTACACGAGCTTTAAAGGTCCTTTCCAATGCAAACCACTCTATGATTCTAACACAGACCTAGCTCCTGTTTAATATCATTTGAGGAGACAATCATTTCATCCACTGAAGAGCTTCACACAACAACTTTTGCACACAATGAACTTACTCTCTGTGTCCCAGACAATAGGATACAATACTATGAGGAGCCTTTGTCAAGCTGACTCTGATCTTCTCATCTCTGTCTGCAGTTAGAATATACCGGTCATCAGGACTCAGTGCCTGTTGGTAAAGAGAGAGTTTTGGGGCCCAGTAGTTCAATGCTTCTTTTAATATAATTCTTCCTAACCAGGAGAAAAAAAGATAAGCAGTAAACTGTCTGTTTCTCCTGGCTCTGAATGGCAGGTGCAAACATTAAGCCATGTTTTTTTCCCCCAACAATGGAGGCTAAATCTTTATGACAGTAACTTTCTTACTTATTAAAACAAGCAACACTGACTACAGGGTTCAGTGAAGCCACGGAGCTCCAATGGTACAGGTAGAAGTGACATTGTATCTTAAAAATAAGGAAACATCACTTTGAAGAGCTCAAGTGCCATGACAGAGCAGGTGAATTCCCATATACATTCCAGCACCAAGTCTTCTGTGACTGTAACACAAAGACTTTTTGAAAACTCACATTCCCAGAAGACATAATCCTTTGGTAAACTTGTTTCCTTACCAACCTCTGCAGACACAAAGTCTGTAAGAAAAATCCAGACCATATATACTTGATTTATGTAAAATAAGAACTCCCAAACCTGGGACAAGAGCAGCA
Source organism: Actenoides lindsayi (assembly GCA_025331215.1). Taxonomy (NCBI): domain Eukaryota; kingdom Metazoa; phylum Chordata; class Aves; order Coraciiformes; family Alcedinidae; genus Actenoides; species Actenoides lindsayi. The sequence continues at coordinate 35,966 of WTSP01011677.1, read as the reverse complement.
ATGAAAGACCTAAACACAAGCAGGAATGCAGGTTTCTACACTAACTACCCAGAGGCACATACTTACCACATCCAATAGCAGAGACAAGTGACCCAGCTCAAGTTTTCCATCTGCTTGGGGTTCTGTTATTGAGTAAGAATAGACATCACCAGACTTGTCTGCAATCAGAATCTTATCCTCTGCAGCCGTAATAACCAGGGAAGTGCATCTCCTGCTCACCAACCTGAAAGAAAAATGGCACAGTTTGAATAGCACTGGATGACAGCTTCGGCAAGTCTGGGTTCAGACACAGTTAAACAGCCCACGAAACTGGAGAAAAAGCTCTCAGATGCAGTATTCTTGAAATGGAGCAATGAAAATAACATTAAAGGAGGATATGAGGCCGAAACAGCGCTTTTGACACCTATTAAATGACTGAACAATGTAATAGCAGGCACCTGGGGGATGGGAGGAAAAACAGGAGAGACTATTAAAGCTGCATGTCTGCATTTTGCTTGGGTACTTTCTCAACTGAGAACTTTGCCTAGGGAGGCAGCCTGCCAGTACTCTAAAGCAAGCTGGTAGACTTTCTTGCACCCTCCATAATAAAATACAAGTTAAACATGTAGAAAAGAGAATACAAGGTAGGAGTTCCCCTAATAAAAGTCCTTTGCAGCAACACATCTAATAACTGTGTTGGAACTACTCCTCCAGTTGCCACTTTGTACCGTAAAAGGAAGCCCCATCCTTGTGATCCTCAAGGACTCTTTCTTCTTGCATCTAGAGTCAGAAAGACACAGTTTCAGGGTACCTTGTCCAGGCAAAGCCCTGATCTCAAACTCTTTCCCTCATCATCTGCCAGTACCTTATAGTTCCAGTGGCCAGTGTAGCAGGTAACAGTTTTCTTACAACTCTTCAGATAAATATGTAGACCATAAACGTCAGAAAACAAGTTTTAAAAAAGGTTTAATCAGTCCAGAGAATGGTTCTGCAACTTAACAGCTACCATTATTCTTCTATTTCATAACACCTCTATGTGCTGTATGTTAACATTGGGCTGTGAGAATGGACACTTCTATTCATCTACTCTGGAAATTCAGTCCCCATTGGAGGGAAAAGAACAATATACTGCACTTCAGCCAGGAAGACAAACTGTAATACTTTTTAGTGACCATTCAAAGGAAAACTGTAACAATTCCCAAACATAGAGGACAAGAATGTCTAGTAACATATTGCAAGCTCAGGCAGCACAGCTTCAAAATAAGTGACCTTGCCCACCAGAAAAATCTTCCTCCACATTAACTGCCCTGCCTTTGATCTTAAACACAAAGATTCAAAAGCTCTCCTTGTCTGAAATGAACTGACTACAAAAGTGAGCACTGCGGGAAGTCTTTTATAGGGTTTGCCACAAAACACCAACGCAAGTTACACAGCTCAACTTTGGCATTTATTTTTTTTTCATGCAGAGACTCTTTTGCCTGTATTCCCACTTTCCTAATAGGAGGTAGCGACATTCCAAAAAGTCCAGCTGTGGTCCTAGTTGATCTTGCAGCAGAAAACTGAAACATCAAACAATTACCCAATAGCATATTATGGGCCAAACATACAGCATAGGGCAGCAGGAACACAGAATGCAGAATGAACAGAATTTGCCACTGCTGGTTTTGTCGGTTATTACTGACTTGCTACAATGTTGCTTAACCCACCAAAGGTCCATCATGTACTCTATGCACACAGTCAAGCTGACAGACTCCATTCTGTTCTGCAACCAGGGCCTCACATTTGTCAGAGACCACTCAGAGCAGAGATTGCACATGCTGAGGTACTTTCTCAGCAAGTCCTTCATGGTCCTCTTTTTTATACACAATTGTCACAAGTAGCAGCAGAAAACTTGTAACTGGAGGACCTCTGGTGGACAGCTACGGACTGATTTCTCAAGAGGACCGTACTACAGAAGGGAAATGGATGGTAGCATCTCTAAAGATGTGCCTTTAAAAGAGTTCACAAACTCCCCAAAACATCTTCTCCTCCAAATCAACAGAAATGGACAGTGCACTCACTAAACTGCTCAGTATTACTCTTACAGACCCAACCTTAGTGTCCACTAGGTGTGGGTAAAGTTTTGGTTCCTAAAGATGCAAATACTGTCTTTTGGAATAAATAAAAAGATTATCTTTCCTTTGGCCAATGATATAAACATCTGCATTCTCATTCTCAGTGCAAGGCATTTTGTGCACCACTTCCTGACAAGTATTTTTGAATTCCCAGGAACATTAAGTTTGTTTGAGCAAGTACAAGGAAAAAAAAAAAAAAGAAAAAAAAAAAAGGGGGTGGGGGAAAAAACAAACAAATGGGGGGAGGGAAGGAAGAAATTAAAAAAAAAAAGAGGAAGCTTAGTGATAACAAATGGCAACATCCCATGTACTACTATTTTATAACTCTAAAGTAATTAGCCATATAAAAGTGACAGGCAACATCCCACTTCCTTACCTGACACTAACACATTCCCAGGAAGGCTTCGTACGGAACAGAATCAGACGTTTGCTGTCATCTGTCAAGGCAAAATAATCTCCTGATGGGGAGAAGGCGAAAGCTAGGATGTCATCGCTTCCTTTGTCTGTTGGTTTTCCCTCCTGCCTAATAGAGAAAAGGGAAAAAAATCAGTTCACAATCCACAGGTTACTAAAATCCTTAAGAATAGAAGGTTGTTCTCACATTACCAAAAAGCATGAAGAATAAAGTCAGCTCTAAAAGTTTTATTTGTGCTTAAAATGTTGAGCCAACTTGAACATTAAAGCAAAGCAAAAAAGACAGGAAAAAGGAAACTGATATAAAAAGAAAACGCCAAAAATGCTAGGGTTTGTGCTAGCAGATCTTGATACAAATCTAGGGGAAAACAGTAAAATTGGCTACAGGTAAAATGATGCCTAATGCCTGAATTTAAACTAAGAAAAGAAACTTTTTCATGTTCTGAGGTCTCCCAACTTAGAGAACAGACCTGAAAGAGGAGTTATGTAACTGGTTTGTGGTTTGGTTGGTTTTTTTCCTGTCTTAAATAGTCCAATAAAAAATGAAGCATTTCCCCCCAAAATGGCTTGACTGAGAAGAATCATACAGAATCATTGATTATACTACTGGTGTTTCTCTAAAATACGAAAAAGGTGTTCAGTCTCCCCTCTGTGATGAAACAGAAACAAAAATATACATACATATATATCCGTCAGGGTTAGAAAAACCAACCTATCCATCACCTGCTCAGGGAGTCATCCTGTGACTTTCTTTTATTATCTTCACTGCCACATAACCTCAGGAGGAGATGCACCCTCTAGGAAAACAGCAGATTGCCTAAGCAGATGTTCTCACCCTTTATTTCCCAACGTCGTCTTCTCTGCATTGATGCAATCATACACGAAGAGACTATCATCACTGCAAATAAAAAACAACAGACTAAACCCACTGGAAATAGAACAACCATGAGCTTAGCTATGAAGAGTGTCATCTTTTTTGTAACATGCTATTATTTTGTGGTTATATGCAGAACTGTCCCCTAACTCCACAAAACATCTATGTGAAAATGGGCTCCCGAAGCACAACAGGTGAGACAGAAGTTTAAAATCTTGGACTGTACGCATATGCCAATAAATAAATAAATTTTCATCTGCTGGCGAAGTAACTGTGATATTTTAGTTCTGTCAGGCTTAACGCACTTGCCACTAGTATTTCATATACCAGCGACCTGCATCTCATGGTGCATAACCGTGCCGTAAAAACGTTAAGACTAAGCTTTCAAGTCCTCTTCGGTAAGGGAAACCGCGCACAAGGAGCCCATGAAGGCCTGCGCAGGGCACTCACGAAAAGGCAGCAACAGGCAGAGCCTCCTCCTCCACCACCACCTCGCCGCGGCTGCCCCGGGAAGGCCCCGCCGCTCACTGCGGAGGCCGCAGGGGACGAGCCGCGAGGCCCCGTGGGACAGCCCCCGACGAAAAAGCGCGGGGGGAGCGGGGGCGGCCTTCGCCGCTCGGCCCCGCGGCCCACCGGCGAGACAAGGCCCCACCCCGCAGCCGCCCCGCCCGGCACTGACCCGGGCTCCTTGTACCGCGCTGCCAGGAGCCGGCTGCCGCCTCTGGCAACCATCAGCGCCCCGCGGAGCGCCAGCGCCGGGCCAGAGCCGGGACTGCGGCCCTTGCCGCTCTTGCCACCGCCACCGCCGCCATCCCCGTCCCCCTCCATGCGTCAACACCAGCACGTGCGCGACGCGGCGGGCGCAGCGTACAGGCGTCACCGCACGAGGCGATGACGCGCGGGTTGTGCCGCGCGCGCCTGCGCGGCGGGGGAGTCTGCGGTGGTGGCGCTGCTGAAGCGGCGGGTGTCCCAGCCGTGGTCACGGCGCGGGGCTGAGAACGCCGCCCGCCTCCGGAAGGGCTCCGGCATACACCGTGCTGGTCGCTCTTCGTTGGAGTGGGAAAAAAACCTTAAGATCATGGAGTCCACCCGTTAACCCAGCACTGCCAGGTCATCACTAAACTACGTCCCTCAGCAGCGCATCTCCACGGCTTTGAAACGCCTCCAGGGATAGCGACTCCACCGCTTCCCTGGGCAACCCGGGCTAGGGCTTGGCAACTCTTTCGGTGAAGAGATTTTTCCTTACGTCCCATCTAAACGTCCCATGGCACAACTTGAGGCCAGTTCCTCTCGTCCTTGTTCCTTGGAAAAAGTGGTCAATCCCCACCTCTCTACAACCTCCCTTCAGGTAGTTGTAGGGAGCAGTAAGGTCTCCCCTCAACCTCCTTTCCTCCAGACTGAACAACCCCAGTTCCCTCAGCCACTCTCCATAAGACTTGTTCTCTAGACCCTTCACCAGCTTTGTTGCTCTTCTTCGGACGTGCTCCTGCATCTCAGTGCCCTTCTTGTGAGAGGTCTAAAACTGGACACAGTACTCAAGATGCGGCCTCCCCAGTGCCGAGCACAGGGGGACAATCACTCCCCTAGTTCTGCTGTCCACACTGTTTCTGATACCAGCCAGGATGCTGTTGCCCGCCTTGGCCACCTGGGCACACTGCTGGCTCATATTCAGCTGGGTGTCGACCAGCACCCCCAGGTCCTTTTCTGCCGGGCAGCTCTCCAGCCACTCTGCCCCAGCCTGTAGCGCTGCCGGGGTTTGTTGTGGCCCAAGTGCAGGACCCGGCACTTGGTCTTATTGAACCTGGCCAAGTGCATCCTACTGGCCTCGGCCCATCGATGCAGCCTGTCCCGGTCCCTCTGTAGAGCCTCCCTACCCTCGAGCAGATCAACACTCCCGCTCAACTTGGTGTCCCCTCACACTTCTACAGCCCCGACAACGGTGTCGCCGCAGCGGCGGCTGCCACGGGACGAGGGCGGAGTTCCGTCGCTTAGGCCCCGCCCGTGGGGAGGGTCCGTGCGGTGCTGCGGGATCGCCGGGACCCACGTCAAGATGGCCGCTCCCTCGCTGTTGGGCTGCGGCCGAGCGGCGACCCGCAAGGTACGAGGCAGGGTGGGCAGCGGGCGGAGGGGAGAAGGGTAGGGAGGAGCTGCTCGGCTTCTCTCGGTGGCACGTCCCCGGGCGGTCACCTTCCTTTCCCCGGGCCCCGTTCGCAGCAGGCCCGGGGATGGGGGTGCGCATGCGCGGGGCTGGCGGCACTTGCACGCCTGCGCCGGTGAGCTGGGATGTGGCGTACGGCCGCGTCCCCCCACCGGGATTCCCTGTGCCCCCGAGTTCGCTTTTGTCCCGCTTCGTTCATTTGTTCTTTACGGTCCCTTGCAGGTGTTGCAGCTGGAGACCCGGGGGCTGGGAGGGGCCGTCCCCTCCGCGGCGCTCTGCACCCGGCGGGCGGGCTCCGGGACGCCGACGACGAGTAAGATGTTTGTTCCGTCCTGAGCGGTGGTGGAGTGTTGATAAAAAACCAACGGGCCCACAGGCAGCAGAGCCTCCCTTCTTGGTGCTAAGCCATCAGGGTAGCTCACAGCCTTCCCCTGCAGCCTGCCAGCCGCGCCCCGTGGAGCTGCCCAGAGCATGGGAGGTTTCTCTGCCCATCGGACCGGGCAGCTCCTGGCTGAAGTTCCAAGTCCCTTTGGTTGTCATTAAATAGGCAAGAAGAGCTTAGAAATGTTCATGGCTACATGTCTGAACAGCTACTGTATGAGCTAAGAAAGCAAAGGGTCATCTACATGTAAACAAGGATTTCTGTTCGAGTGTACTGTGTCGTAGAAAAACAAAGTGAAGATCTGGTAGAAATGGGTCTGTGTGGGATTTATTTATATTCATAGACCATGCTACAAGCTTGACACTTCTTTCCTGTTTACCTTCACCTTAATGTGTTGGCTCCTGTGATTCCTTACTAGACTTAAGTATTGTTACATTTGTCTTAATATAAAGAAACCTTTGAAGTTGCTTGAAATTTGATGTAAATGAGTGTAGCAAGTTGGGGGGGGGTTTATTTGGTTGTTTGGGGTTTTTTGTTTGTTTGTTTTGTTTTTTAAAATGAGGTCCAAAATCTGGCTTTGAACTCCAGATATTCTCCCTTGTGTTTTGAAATATTTGGATTATGAAGGTCCAAAAGCATCCCATTTTACAGAAAGAGAGAAAGACTTGCAAGATATGAATATTTGCTCCAGGGAACAGTGTCAAGAAGCTACAGAAATCTACGATGGGCCTGTTGTATTAAATATAGTTACAAAGCTTTTCGCCCTATAGGTTGGACAGCAAGACAATACAGGCCCTTGAGTTTGGATGCTGCAGTGCATTCAACATTCAGAAGTGTTTGAACCCCTTCTGTCCCTGACTAAAGTCTAAATGCCAATTCAAGTTTCAAAAAGGGATAGCTTGTGTAAATTGTTTATAAATAGGGGCTCACTGATGCAGTGAGTAGGATTCCCATCGCAAGTTAGACACCCAAATGCTTAAACAGCAGAGCTGCATGGGACCATATGTAGGAGTGATCCGGCTTATTGACAGCTGTTGAAAAGATGACTGAAAGAGGAGTTCAGTGCAGACTTCTGTCTTCTAATAATAGCCTCTTAAATGCCAAGGCAAATAGAAGCTTGGTTGTTCCATTAAGAACGCCTTTGTTTGCTTCATAGATTGATAGAAGCTTGATTGAACAACAGTATTTTTTTTCCCCATTATTGTAAGTGTATTTGAGATGTACTTTAGCATCAGTTTCTAGGTTTATTTTCCTGCAGCTCTGATTTCAGGTGTCAGGAGACCTCTTAGGCCACCTCTTTCAACCAGCTGCTTCCCCTGTAAGTGGTTATGGTTAGTTAAGGTGTACAGAATGCGGCTGTCTTTCTCAGATTCTAGCTGGAGCAGGGTGTGCAAATTTTATTTGCTTTGAAAAAATGGTCATATTTTACTTGCTAAGTCAGTGATGGAGAACAGACCTGTAATTTCTGCGTGCTGCCTTTTTGGAGTGCAAACATGGTTCAAACTCATTCTGAAAATGATACTGATGTTACAGGTGTCAGTAAGAATGCATCTGGGAATAATATTCTTACTGGTTTGGATGTATTGTTCTTTTGGGAAAGCAATGCAAGTACAGGCCAGGTGGTTCAGAGTTTGAAGTACCCTAATTAAAGTGTCTGTACCAGTTGTATTAGACTTTGTGATTAAAAGCTGAAAATGTATCCTTTTCACATATCCAAATATTACTGTTTAAAGTATTTTTGCAGTAACACCTACTGTTAATGATCAAGTTGAATGTCACCTGCCTTCTTAGTTTCTTAGGATGCCTTAACATTAATACTTCTGCAGCTTTTGCTCAGCTTTCAGTTGTCTGATATCCCTTTGAGCATTCTTGTGTTAGTTTGACCTTCCTGTACGCTTCTTTGAAGAACTCTTCAATCCTGAGTGATGTTTCCTCACATTTCTACAGGCTGCTGTTTGGCTGTATCAGTCTGTGGAGGGAGTCAGGCTTCTTTCAAAGGTGGCTGCCCAACCTCCTACTTCCCCCTGCCCTCCCTTCCTGCCCTGCACCTTCTGTCTGGCAGAGAGAAGTATGTGTCTGAAATGATTCAGAAGTATTACCTATATAGCAAAGTGGTTTTGTTTTTTCATTTGCACTTTTCTTAAGAACTCTATTTATTTCTTAAATACTTTTAATTTCATGCCTTTGTCTCTTCTGTGATGTTTCAGTTTGGACATTGCTAAAGACTTGCTTCTGTTCAGAAGTAATTATAGTAACTCCTTGGACTATACAAGGTATTACTGTAAAATACGAGTAATGGAGAAAACTGCATCTAGTTTACGGTTTTGTAAATCAAATCTGAGTTTCCAAACTGTGCAGATAAATCTGCACAGTAGACTGGAAATCTGTTGAATTACACTGCTGGTTGGAAGTGGTGCAACTCATAGCAGAGTTACCATTGCTATAGCAAATTTCAGCAGTGGTGTATCCTCTTAGTGTGCTCTCAGTTCTCTTTATCTTCCTGTTTTCTGTAACCACAACAATATTTGCTATTGATCAGCTTCTTGAGGATATCATTGGTAGATGCATCCAAGTTGGTACTCCCCGAAAGGGCCTGAAGGTTGCCGCTTTCTCTTTAACTGTTGGCTTCTTGTCTGGAGGATTTAGTTTAACAAAAGTATTCATGAGGAAGAAGAAAGAAAGGCAGGCTAACAGGAAGCATTACAAGATCTTCTAAGACTTTTTCTTACAAAGAGATCTCAGGGGGTGGGGGGGAAGGAGGTGGACACAGTGTAGACTGGGGGAGATAAGGTCTTGGTAAAATGATATTAAACTGTGTTAGACACAACTCAGTTTGTAGGTCACATGGACACATGAACAAGTAATACAGTCACGCATGGCCTCAAGTATCTCTTACTCTGCTACTTTGTCTTTTGGGAGTCATCTCTCCCTCCTGCTTTAAAATAACTATTGCAAGAGGCTGTTTTTTTGCTGTGTCTGTTCATTATGTCTTCTGCTTTGCTGGCTTGTTACAGACAGATAGTATCTCTCACATGTATTTTAAGAGCTCAGCTAACAAATTATCCCAGTGAGATAGGAAGGTGTCTGTCAGACTTTTTTAGTGATGCAGAATTGAAGCACAGAGAAAAACATCTCTGGTGAAGGAAAGAGCAAAAGGCATTATCTTGAGTTTCATCGCCGCAGCATCAAAAACTGTTAAGTGCTAACTAGACAGAACTCTAGTTTCTTTAACTGAAAATGTTTTGAAACTCTCTGCTTCATAATGTTAGTATTTAGTATAATAACATCTTTCAATTTGCTTTTCGTACCAGATTATCTCAGAAAGTTAAACTTGTGTGACTAAGATCAATAATTAACAGTGGTGTCGGATATGATGATGATAATCCTCTTTATGCCGTTTCCTAGATGTAGTGGCACCACAGGGAAGCACCAAGCTGCTAGCCATCAAGGCACCAGCTGAATTTCCTAAAATGTTGTCTTCTAGCTCTCTCCTACTATCTGCAAACAAAGGTGAGAGCATATCTAGTACTAACCTCAAGGAAGCTTCAGAACCTTCTGCTGAAGACATAAGGATGTTCATGTCCAGAAAAACTGTGGTTGCGTTTCCTCAGAGAGTAGTTCCTTCTTCCCTTGAGGAGGAAAACCTCACTACACCTGCTACAGGAGGAGGCTCGAGGAAAGAGTTAGTTGAGGAAGAAACTTCATCTTCATCCAGCTCAGATTCAGATTCCAGCTCAGATTCTGAGGAAGAAAATGATGGTTCAGAAGCTGTCACAAAAACCAAAGCTGAGTTTCCCAGACGAGATTCCATTTTTTCTGAGAACATAGCAGTAAAGGCATCAATGCTAGCAAAAGAGAACTTGTCCCAGAAGTCCCACAAAGAACATGTAGCTAAGAAGAAGCCATGCAAATCAGGAACTGATGTGTCTCCTATCAAGAAGGTTGCATTTTCTAAAACATCAGTCAGCCATGAAACATCAAAATCCAAAGCCAGAGACCACAAAGTAGAATCTACTCCAAAAGCAGCAGATCGACAGAAGCTGGTCTTAGAACCACCTATGGTTGAAAGTCAAGACCTGATGGATGTCACTCATAAACCTGATTATTTGGTGGAAAAGTCCATTGGCACCCAAGTAGCAGCTATTCAGCTGAAAGCTTCATCAGGGACTCAGGAAGTGAAAAATCAAAAACTGGTATCCAGAGGAGAAGAACAACAGGTGAAGGAAGCACAGGAGTCAGAAGCAGGAGAAGTAACTCCTCCTAGACTGGAAGAGACTTCTGAAAGCACTGTGTTGGTGATGGGCACTACAGCAAAGGAGACTATTCAGGAAACAGGAGTCCAGGCTGGAGAAAGAAGCGCAATAGAGGGTACACCTTTAAATTGTTTGAACTGTATTGATTCACCTGGGCTAGGGTTTAACTTTTTTTAAAGAGCCTCCAGATCTTCTGAGTTCATGATTCTCTGTTCTTTATACTGACGCTAACCGTGTAGCAGTGACTACATTCTTGTTCATTACTAACTGTTTTAAGTGTTTGGTAATACTCGCTTTGCAGTTATGCTGTGAAAGGAAGTTGCCTTCATTTCTCTGTATTTATAGCTTCATAAACCAGTTACTTATAAAATGAAAACAAGATTGTTTCCACTATGAAGAAAACCATGGGTTTTATATGACAAAGCTTGTTTTCCTTCTTCTCTTTTATCAGAAGGATTTTGTAGCTGCCTTTCTCGTGAGCCAAATTTGATGCCATCTGATTTTTCCTTAAATCCTGCTGTCTTTATCTTTTTTGTTTAGTTAGTTATTTTTTTTTAATCTTGAAGTATTTCAGATTTCAGTAGACTTCACAAAATCATATTGTAATGTCAGAAACAGGTATTTATTAGGTTGGTAGGTTGTGAGTCATGTTGAAGTAGCACAGAGTTGACCTTACAGCCCATTTTTTGTAGTGAGTTGGGGAGAAGACTGTTATGTTTTAGGAAAGAGCATCATGCATCATATAATCATCTCCCTAGCTACACTTCCCTATCTAACTTACCAATCTTACTTACTACCAGTCCCATTAACTCATCTACTGATCTCATTCTTTGTATTTCAGTAGCAAATGCCCCTCTGTCCTGATCTGTGGTGTCTTACCATTTTTGCCTTTCAACTTAGGCAGCATACCATTCTTAAGAACCCCCTTCTGTTTGCTGCTTTGGATTAAAGAATATGCCTAAAGGGAAGTAAAAGCAGCATAATTGTAAAGCAGCTTGGATATCATCCTTCAAGTGATCTCCTTGTGGAAAAGGCCCTGGGGGTCCAGGTGGACAGCAAGTTGAACATGAGCCAGCAACGTGCCCTTGCAGCAAAGCCCACCAATGGTAACCTGGACTGCTTTAGGAGGAGTGTTGCAAGCAGGCTAAGAGAGGTGGTCCTTCCCTGGTGAGATGTACCCGGAGTGCTGTGTTCAGGTCTGGGCTCTCCAGTACAGGAGGGATGTGGAGGTAGTAGAGGGAGTTCAGCTACTAAGCTACTAAGATGATGAAGAGACTGGCACATCTCTCCCATGAGGAAGGGCTGACAGAGCTGGGACTGTTCATCCCAGAGAAAAGAAGGTTCAGGGGGGATCTCATAATTGTATGTAAATACCTGAAGGGAGGGTGTAAAGAAGACAGAGGTAAGACTCTTTTCAGTGTACCTAGTGACAGGACAAGAGGCAATGGGTGCACACTGATGCTCAGAGTTTTGCCTGAACATGGAGAAACCCTTTTTTCTTTTTTTTCCCTTTTTTTTTTTTTTTTTTTTTTTTTTTTTGCTGTGAGTGTGATGGAGAACTGGCACAGGTTGCCCAGAGAGGTGGTGGAATCGAGTCTCCATCCTTGGAGATATTCAGATATTCAGAAGCTGTCTGGACATGCTTTTGGGCAGCCTGCTCCAGCTGACCCTTTTGAGCATTTAGGGTTGGACCAAATGACCTCCTGAGTGTCTTCCACCTCAACCATTTTGTGGCTCTGTGAAATGACTAACCAGGTTCAGTGACAAATACTTGCTTTCATACATCAGTTTCCAGGATATAGTGCTGAGTAAAAGACCTGCTTTCTGTTTTAAGGGGTTAGTTGGCTTATAATTTCATCTGTTTTAAGAGTTGGAAGCTAAGCTTACCTTCTTCACTGACTGCAGCTCAGATGGTAAAATCTAGCACTGTTTGCAAGTGGCATTTTCATTTATTTATTCCTCTTAGCAGTCAGTAGCAGCAGTTTTCTTAACAAAAAAAAAAAAAAAAAAAAAGGTGTGTGGGAGAAGTCTTATTTTTATTTATCTACAGGTGATACTTTTCTCCCCATTCATCCACAGTGGAGTTCTAGATGCTGAGGTTTGTTGTTTCCCCCTCCACACACTGAAGCTGATACGATGACTCTAAAAATTAATTCAGTAAACTTCAAGTGTGAGAGGGAGAACTTGGTCTTAAAATGTGTTAATGATTTGAGGTGAAGACTTGTTGAAGATCTATGAACCATGTCCTCTATTCTGATGCTGTAAATCCAGAATAAGGTTAAGCCTGTACAACAGACTCTTCCTGCAGATCTGTATCAATGAGGCAGTAGTACCGTTGTGCCTCAGACCCATCATTGTCTTAACCACACCAGCAAAACCCTTTTGGGTAGAGTCTGGCTTGGCTGAAAACGACAGTCCATTTTGCTCCTTTTGCTCTGTGGAGGAGGTAAGGCTGTGACAGCAGGAATGTGCTGGAGGACTCAGCTGCAGTGACTGTAAGAGAAGTGGGGGTTAGTACAGGCAAGTTCACACCCTTTTACTGATGGTGTAATGTCTTTGGGTGCCAGAGGCTAGCCAAGAGTCAGACCTAGCTACACCTCGTTCAACAGCATCACTGGTATCTGCAAGCATACCTTGTTCTCTCTTCCTTTTGAGGCCTTCTTTGAGAACAGGTGCTGCTTTTCCATGTTTAATGTTCACAGTTAATGATATCTTCTGTAATCTGTACTTCTGTTCCTGTGTTCTTTTGTTCATCTGAAAACTCTGCAGCAGGCACACTTGAAGATGTGAAAGCAATTTTTCACATTACAAACTTGCATGTTAAGGTGATGTCATCCACTCTGTAGAGTAGGCGTGCTAAGCAGTCAGCAAAAACTGCTGACTTGAACTGCTAAGTAGCAAAATAGTAGCATGGTAACTCAGAAATATACCTCTGATTCATTTTGGAAGAACATCCTGTGAATTGCTTGCTCTTTAAGAGAGAAAGCGTAGATGAAGTCTGAAATATGGGGAGGATGAACTCGGGGATAGATTTTTCCTTCGAGACGCCAAGTACAGTGTATTTAGGCAGAAAAAGTGAGACTCCATCTGCTTTTCTTCCTGAGCATCTGTCTCTTAATTTGGAACAACTGTCTCTTGCAGGTTGAATGTGCTCTTGCCTACGCTTGCCTGTTCTTGGGGCTATTTGCAGCAAAGACCGCATCATCTGGCTTTTATATCTGCAGTTGCCTCCTATGAGCTGTCTCAGTAGGAACTGAGCAGTAGGCACAGGGATATTTCCTTTCATAGGTTGTATGTGTTGTTTTGCTGAAACCATGGCTTAATGCATTGTGTTTTATAAGGAAGTCTTGCTAAATGTTACGGATACGTTCTCTTAAACTGGTAGCGTTACATTGCAGTAATTACGCAGTAATTAAAGGGAACCTCTGGTGTTCAGTTGCTTGAGTTCTTGTATTTTTATTGCAGATGGTTGTATTACAAAAAAGAAGCCTAATATGATTTAACCTAAATCACTACATATACATTTACGAGACAGAGCTTTTCACTAGATTATGTTTATGTCTTTCCTATTCTTGGGTATATGAGAATAAATTAATACTGGGAGTAAAGTTTTATTTCTTGCAATTTCCTTGGTTGTAAAACCAGCCCGGAACAGGAACCTTTTATGTAAATGATACTGCCTACATTTGTGTAATATCCTAAAAATGTGAGAATTAATGTTGGCTTTAATGGGAAGTAAGAAGTTCTGAGTAACTTTATTAGGTTGTTCTTTTACTGAAAAAAAGCTGATGAAAAGTTTATATTTAGAAGAAAGGAAATTTACATCAAAGGCCCTTGATAACTGCTCAGTATAACCACATTTGAAATTAAACTGTGGAGATCTCAGTAATTCCATCACTTCTCCCCATGGAAAAAAAGATCAATCTGTAAAGTAGTTCTAATAGCTGTTATCTCATGGTCTGACATGATGATACATCATTTGTACTGCTTCTTTGCCTCTCCTGGCTTGCTAAGAATGTCACCTACTGTTCTGGCTGAAGTGAAAATCAAGGCAACTATGAAACAGCCAAGAAATGCAGACATAAGTCTGCAATTATAAATTAAATGTTCCACCCTGTCCACCCCCAGCATTAGGTGGTAGTTTGGATTTTAAAACCTGTGCTGTACTGGGTGACTTGTACTGATTCCTGTTCCCCTACAGCATACTAATGTGCTTCTTTAGGACCAGACAAGGTACCAGCAGAATTTAGGAAACTTAACCTTTCATTATAGTTGCTGAGTTTTGTTGGGTTTGGTTTGGTTTTTTTTTTTTAATGTTGATGGATGAGGGATCTGACAGTATTTGAAGGCTGGCTCGGTAATTAAGAGTATTGCCCTTTGGTGTGGCATGTTTGTAGTCACCAGTTACTGTTTGTTTTCACAGAAACCACAGCAGCTGCTGAGCCTGCTCCAGAAGAATTTGATAATTCTACCTACAAGAACCTTCAGCATCATGAATATAACATTTATACCTTTGTCGATTCTGTTGCGGCTCTCTCAAAATTCAGGCAGCCTCAGCCATCTTCTGGAAGACCATCACCAAGGCACTGAAAGAACCGCATTTAAAACAAGTGCTCAGGCAGAATGATAATTGGTTCTATTTAGCACTGTTGCTTCATCTGTATTATAAATCAGATAGTAAATAATTATAATAATAAATAAATGCATGATAACTTACGCTTATGCTTTTGAACAGTTCTTGGTTTCTGCAGTTCCTCACTTCTTGTTTTTTATTTTCTTTTCATTTTATGAATGAGCTGCAAATCAGTCATCACTGAATGACAATAGCTTTCCTACCTCTCAGTGTGTATTATTTGGTGATAGTGTAAAAAAAAAGTCCTGACTTTTTGGTGTCTCCAAACTTTTGACACTGAGCGTTTCAAAGAAAGTAGTGGCCCTTGTGTGTGTGCCTGTTGAGTATGTGCCATGGTTTTAATAGGTATTGTTATCAGTCTAGTGCAGTGGGCTGTTCTCCTTGCACACAAACATGCTCCCAACTCTGGAGAGGTTATATTTTCTCTGGATTTGAAGTTAAAATCATTGGCTGGAGACAGCATAAGAAGTATTTGTGTCATGTGGCAAGACTGTGTGTTTTGTGTTAGTAGAGGAATGTAAGTTTATATAATGTGATTGAAACCTCTCAAAACCTCTGCTGTTGTAAAGGGAGAACATACAAATTTATTTAATCTTCTGTTGGGGTTTTAGCATCCAGTTTCATCTATGTGATGAAAATAGCATTACGATAAAATCAGCCCATGGTACTATTTCTTCAGTGGGACTGTATTTCAGTTCCCTCTTTCTTTTTTTTCTTTTTTTCTTTTTTTTTTCCTTTTTTTTTTTTCCTTCCCCCCACAATAATAGTTAAGATTGCTGTCCAGTTTCATTCTTGCCCTGCAGAAAATATGAGAAATGAGTCACTTCTCAATATATGTTATCAGCAGTTACAGTTGATCTCAGTAAATTTTGTATTTCCATCCTATTAGTAACAGTCCACTGCCCTCTGGGAAAATGGCTTTGATGGCCACCAGCTGTTGTGGGTTTAGTTCTATTTTGGCTTCTTGTTCATTTTGGGGTTTTTGGAGTTAATTGGTCTTTGAGCAATAGCTCCAGCATTTTCCATCACCTGTCTGTATTCTTTCAAGCAACAGAATACGCAAGATCAAAGGGAAAACAGAGTCAGCTTTAGGAGTCTATCTGGATATTGAACACAAATCCCTGGGTGCAATTAGTAGAGCAGATATTTTATACTCTAACTTGGCAAAAATGTGGTAAGAAGGATCAAGAGGCCTACATCAATCTGCTGTGTAGAATTTTAAGTCAGAAACCTCTGGCAAGCAATTTTATTGTCCTATAAAAACTAAAAAGCGTATTACTGGCTCTTAACTATGATATTTAAAAATCAGCAAATGTATAAATCCACGTGCTTAGGAATAAAGAGCAGAAAGTCACTTTGAGACACCAGTGGTACCATGTACACTGTACTTGGAAAAGAAATTTGCTGTTAACATTAAAAACATGAAAGAATGAGGGAAAGGGTCTTCCTTTATTAAGGGCCCACCGGAGGGCCCCATTAAAGCTGATGTGTTTTGTTATTAACTCAGACCCCGAGTAGTAACCCGAACCCTGTAGCTCAGATCTGCGTTGGGGCTGAACTGTGTTTCCAACTATTTGGTTTGTGATTGGGGAAAGAGGCTGCAAATTGTCAGATAGAATCTAAGCAGGAAAAGTTAAATGTAGTCCATTAATATGCTTATGTGTTTACTAAATCTACCCACAGTAGCTGCAACTGTTAGCTGTTTGGAGTCAGACTCGTTCACCTAGTGCCCTTTTTATTTCTAAGAAGGGTTGGTGTTACAAACACTGACTTAATCAGCTAAGGAGGAGTGGGTTGAAACCAAGTATGTCTTGCTTTCAGTCAACTCCTACACTCTCCTTAGCTGCATTTCTAGTGAAGGAGATTCTAATCCATATTTGGGCCAGGCATTTTCCTATCCTGATTTCATGATTACAGCAAAAATGAAGGGTGAATGCTCTTCCTATCTGCGTAATCCTCTCTGAGTGTCCTACAGTGATCTTTTCTGCACCTCTAAAATCAATCTGGAAGCCAGATAACTTCAGAATTGTTCTGTTACATATGACACATTCTATGTTTGTTCTGTCCAGTGAACCAGTCTGCTCTTGGAAGGGCAGATACTGTGAGGAAGGGCACCAAGATTTTTTCCCACTGTGGTGTTTTCCTGAACTTCAATGAAAAGGGCTTCATTTTTTTTTGTGTACTTGGCTGTTAGCAGTTGTTACTGTGCTTGAGTCATGTGTTAGCATTTACATTTCAAGCAGGATGTGATACAATATGCTCAAATGCTGTAACGTTAGTAAGTTTGTCTTGCCGTGCTAGGTGCTTATCAGATACAGTCAGGGACCTTGCTATAAGGTATAATCCAGGATATTAACATAATTCCTGGAAAACCTCAAATGTGAAAGAAATGAAGTCTCAGTTTAGTTTTTGTGAAAACCAGATCTTCTGAAGTGGGGTTTTCAATTTAAATAATGTGTTCCTGTGAAAGTACATGAAAATCTGTGAAGTGGAATTCACCAACTTCTCATGAACAAGGTGAAGCAACTACTTTCCTTATCAGAGGGAGTACTCAGTTTGCAAATTTCGGGTCCTTCAGGTTTTTTTTTAGTGTAGCAAACTGCTAATAAAATTGGTTTTCATAACGTCTTCCACTTAGATCTTTCAAAAATAACTTATGAGCCCAGAAGGTTCTAGACAGCCATTGAAAACCCACTAATCCAAGGTCTGGAAGTAGTAATGCAAGCAGAGTTTCTGGTGAACACTTGAGTTATTACAAGGCCAAGGTTTTTTTAGTTTTGCTTCCTTTGGCATCCAGTAATGATAAGCACTGCCATCTATAAGGCTATATTCAACATTCATTGCAAATTTGGGAAAGGAGATTTTTATTTTCTGCAGTACATCCTCAACTTTCAACAATCAAAACACATTCAGTGTGTTTCACTCTGGTTTCCTGCAAACTCCTAAGCTTTAACAACCTGTCCTTAGTCTTTCCTCCCACCACAAGAGATGCCACCATCTAAGGTACATGTACCATTATGTTCAGTTTGCTCTTAATGTGATGAAAAAATGGTGAGAAGTTTTAAGTCTGTCTTGGGATGACGTGTATATCTTCCCTCAGCTACTCACAATAATTGGAATGTTATTAGAGAACAGTCACCAGACTCTCCAAGTCTGCTGAAGATTCACAGGAGAGCAGGACTTCTCAGCTTTATGCTGATCAGAATCCCACAGATCATAAAGTGCTTTGGTGAGATTCTGTGGTCTTGTAGCATTTGGGAGGAAGACTAGGAGAAGATGAAAAGCAGCTCTTTGTTCCAAGCAGTTTTAATTCCTCATGGGTCCAATCGATAACTATTGTGCAATGAGTGACTGAATAGAAAGCACACTCACATTGTAACATTGTGGCACTGTAACATGATTAGGGGTTGGTCTCCTCAACTTTGTCCACATCAACCCTCAGCAGGGTTACAGGGCTGGGGAGGAGTGGCTGGAAAGCTGCTCAGCAGAGAAGTACCTGGAGGTGCTGATTGATAGGCAGACAAACGTGAGCCAGCAGTGTGCCCAGGTGTCCAGAAGGGCCAATGGCATCCTGGCCTGTATTAGGAACAATGTGGCCAGTAGGTACAGGGACGTGATTCTACATTGTGTTCGGCACTGTTTAGGCCTCATCTTGAGTACTGTGTTCAGTTTTGGGCCCCTCATTACAAGAAGGACACCGAGGTGCTGGAGCGTGTCCTGGTAAGAGCAACAAAGCTGGTGAAGGGCCTGGAGCACATGTCTGATGAGGAGAAGCTGAGAGAACTGGGCTTCTTTAGCTTGGGGAAAAGGAGGCTCAGGGAAGACCCTCTCACTCTCTACAACTACCTGAAAGGAGGTTGTTGAGAGGTGCAGGTCGGTCTGTTCAGCCAAGTAACAAGTGATAGGACAAGAGGAGATGGCCTCAAGTTGCGCCAAGTGTAGATTTGATATTAGGAAGAATTTCTTTATTGAATGGGTTATTGGGCACTGGAATGGCTTGCCTAGGGAAGTAGTTGAGTTCCACCCCTCTATCCCTGGAAGTATTTAAGATTTGTGTAGACATAGTGCTTAGGGATACGGTTTAGTCAAGGTCTTGCCAGTGGTGTTAATGATGGGACTTGATGATCTTAAGGTCTTTTCCAATCCAGGAAATTCTGTGCTTCTGTGAAAAGAGACTGGCCCCATCTTCTTGACACCCACCCACTTCAGATACCTATAAACATTGATAAGATCCCCTCTCAGCTTTCTTTTTTCCAGACTAAACAACCCCAGGTCTCAGTGACTCACCAGCCCTGGTGATGTCACAGCAGGCAGGTCACCAGTGGTGGCCCATCCGAGGGGGCAGTTGGTGACACAGTCAGCCCCAGATGGGCACACACCAAGGGCTGTGCCAGACAGGAGAGGGCACGCTGGCTCTTCCTTCCTCCTTTGTTGCTTCTCCTCTGCCTCACAGCTCAACACCCACAGGGGGGTGGGACCAGACCACAGCACACTCCTGTCCTCTCCCCTCCAGAGATAAGTATCCTGCCTGGAGCCCGTTACAGTCGTGGAGGCAGCTGGAAGCTCCTCACAGCCATGGGCAGAGGGAGCTCCCCATCCTTCTACCCTGGAGAGCTGTGGGTTGGGCCCCACAGGAGCCCCTGGCATCATCGCTAACAATGTGGTGACCAGAACACTGGGGGTGGCCCGTGTCATTGCGGGGTGGTTGGCATGGCTGGCCTAGGAAGGGTGTCTCCTGGCCATCAGGGAGACATGGGATGGACAGCCTTGACAGGCAGGAGGTTGGGATGGCCCTAGGCAAGGAGGCAGAGGAGGGCTGAGGTCATGGAAGGTGACTGATGAGCTTGTTCGTTCTCCCGTCTTGGACATCTGCAGCCCTGCAGACAGACAGAACCAGAGCAAACCATCCTCCACTCTACAGAGACCTCAACCCAAGGGTAAAGAATGACAAACACTGTCCCAGTCTGTACTGCATTGTGGACCTACAGGCAGCTGGAAGTGCCCCATGGCTGTAGACAAAAGTATCTCTCCACCGCACACCATCTCCAAATGCCACCCACTCTCCATTTCTGAACACTATCATGGACCTACAGGCAGCTGGAAGTGCCCCACAGCAGAGGGAAAGGACAGCATTGTACTACCAAACACCTACGTACCCCATCACCTGCTCTAGAACCATTCAAAGGCCTATAGGCACCTGGAACCTCTCCACAGATAAGGACAAAAGCAATTCTGCACCACCATCTCCACATATCATTATGGACCTACAGGCAGCTAGAAGCCCATCACACTCATGGACAAAAGGCAGCACCACACCACCAACCATCTCCATATGCCATCACGTACCTATACACAGCTAGAAGCTCCCCACAACCGAGGACAAAGGGATTTCCACACCATTGACCCTCATGGGCCCAGGGGAGCTGGAAGCTCCTTACAGCTAATGACAAAGGGATCACCACACCACTCACCTTGTCCATACACCACGAAGGCCCTACAGGCAACTGGAAGCAACACACAGCCAGGGACAAAGGTAACTCCCCACCACCCTCCGTCTCTTAACACTCGCTATGGTCCTACAGGCAGCTGGAAGTTCATCATAGTCATGGACAAAGGCAGCACCACACCTCCAACCATCTCCATGCCCTACCACCACCCACCACCTCTGCACCCCTGGCCCTACACACAACTGGAAGCTACCCACAGCCAAGGACAAAGCTTTCCCTGCACTCTTCCTCTTCTCTGCATCCCACCATGTGCCGACAGGCAGCTCAAAGTTCCCCATTGGAGCCATGGACAAAGGGATCTCCACACCACCTACTCCCTCTGTATTCCACTTCCTCCATACACTATCACTGTCCTACAGTTAGTTAGAAGCTTCCCACAGCCACAGACAAAAATAACCTCCCCACCGCTCTCTATCTCTGCACCCCTCCACAAACCCACCAGCAGTTCAAGTATCCTTGCAGGTGTGAACACACTGACCACCCCACCACACACCTCAAGGACATCAAATTCCTCAAAATAAAGTCACTGATTTGTGAATCCACTGAATGGTTCTTCCAGTTCCTACTGTCTTTTTTGGTCACCTTTTGGGGCTGTTCCTTCCTGTCCTTGTGTCCTTATATTTACGCATCTTTAAACATACATGTATGTGTGTGTGTGTGTGTGTATGTGACAGGCACACAGTTATCAATACACCTATAGAACATGTCCCTAGACATACACTGGAGAGCTGCATGGAGGAACCTGGCTGGGTGGAAGGCACCAGGGCTGAGTGCTGCAGGGCTCGCCAGGAGCCAGATGCGCAGGCCAGCAGACAAGCTCAAGGAGGGACACTGAGAGCCACTTGCCCAGGACCCTGTCCAAACAGCTGTTGAAGATCTCCAAGGACGGAGACACCACCACCTCCCAGGGAAACTTCTGCCAGTGCTCAGTCACCCTCCCAGTAACAAAGAGTTTCCTGGGTTTCAAAGGTGCCCTTCTGCATTTCATTCTGAGACAGGACCACTGCTTCTGGTTGCATCTTATCAGTGTTAGGTTAATGATTGGACTTGATGATCTTAAGGGTCTTTTCCAATCAAGGAAATTCTGTGATTATAATAATGCGCATTGATGTTGGAAGGTGATCAGTCCTCTGCTCTGTAGCAGGTGCAATTAGATCAGGTTGTCCTGGGCTTTGTCCAGTTGAGTTTTGAATATCTTTGAGGATGGAGATCCTACAATCTCTTTGGTCACCTCCAGTATTTTAACACCCTATTAATTCAAAAACCAAACAAACAAAAACTCAACAAGCAAAACTTTTACCTGTTGTCTAATTGGAATTTTGGGGTGGTTTTTTTTTGACACTGATCCTTGCTACATTCCTCTGACAAGCCTAGCTTTGTCTTCTTTGTACCCTCCAAGGAGGAAGTTGAAGGTAGCAATAAGGTCCACCTTATTCTCTTCTTCAGACCAGATAACCTTCATTTCTTTAGACTTATCTTGTGCAACATACTCCAAACCCATCTGCATCTTTGTGTGGTCACAGTGTACCCTCGGCACATCCTACTCTCCTCTGTAGCAATTCAGGTTGCCTACATGGTCTCTAACTGGTTTCTTCCCAATAGCTTATGCTTCAGGGTATAACATCCTAGAAGGGGGCTTATGTTAATTTTCTTAATTTTTAGTGTGTAATCTTCCATATTCAATGGGAAGGGACCTGGGAGACTCCTGTTCCTCCAGAATGCTATGCTGCCATAATAGCGCTGGGCAGGTTCAGGTCCCCACTGCATCCTGCTGTAAAAAGAACAACAACAAAAACTCTTGGAATCCTTCTTGGCCCAAGTATTTGCTATCTTCTTGTGATTTACAGCCGTCCTGTGCTATTCTGTATTGTACGCTGCTGTTTGTATGCAAAGTTAGACAAAAGGAGCTAACACAATAAGGGTAATGCAGACACCTTAGGCCAGGTTCTTTGAACGTTTGAGTGATTGAACGTTGGGGTGATTGACTTTACAAGCATAGTGTTCTTGTATTGTGGCTTTGTTTGTTTGTTTATTTTGATTTTACCCTTTGAGGGAAACTTCTCTAAGCTCTGGATTACATTAATTAAACTATGTGGACCCTAAATAAAATATCCCATCAATTTTCCAGATCATCCTTCTCCTCTCATCTGGTTCTATTTCACAGAATTATACTTATTTATCTGTTCTATGATTCTATGGTTTTTGTGCTTACATAATAGCCTTAGTGTTCATCTTAGGGTGATACCACTTTCAATACAATCTGCATATATTTTTGAACTCTCTTATTTTTTTGTCTACACACATTCAATTATATTTGAAATTCATACCCACCTCTGAGAGTCTTAGAATATGTGGCAGCTTTGGGATAGGAAAGACTGTGTTAAAGCATAGTTAGGGGCATAAGTTTAATCATGAATGTTTATGATAATAAAGTATCCCACAAACTTTAGGTCAGTGTATGGAGTCAGTGGGTCAGCTCTCAAAATTTATTTTGGTCTCCCTTGCACTTTCAGCAAACTTTTAACTGCAAAATAGATTATTAGGAACATGATTCTGTAAATCTGCAGTATCACAGAATTCAGCCTATATACCTGTTAACTTCTAATATTCACAGAACCCATGTCATTTGTCTTAGTTGAAATTAATGCCTAAAATTCTTAGAAGTAGTTGTCTTTGTTTCTCCAGTCTGACATGTGGTTCGAATGGCAGTACCCCTTTCCAAATCTGAGTGTTTTATCAGGTCTAGATAGACAGTTCCTGCAGCAGTTAATATCCAGTAACGTAAAATAAATGAGCTAATAAGGATTATTTATGCTTTCTTCTTTTGTTGGTTGAGTT
Organism: Actenoides lindsayi; assembly: GCA_025331215.1. Lineage (NCBI taxonomy): Eukaryota > Metazoa > Chordata > Aves > Coraciiformes > Alcedinidae > Actenoides > Actenoides lindsayi. The sequence goes on along the minus strand of WTSP01011677.1, from coordinate 12,814 downwards.
TTTGATTCATTTTCTGTTTCTGTCTTACCTCTCTCCATGGTTATGAGGTGCTTTTGGTATTTCATTTGGCTGTTTGCACAGTGGAGATACACTTAGCTTCTAAAATCTGTGACAGCATCTATCTAGCACCAGAGAGGGAGCAGGCAAGCCACAACACATCTTGTACTTGGCAAATGCTCATATCTTGAATCAAAGAAGGGGGCAATTTTTATGTTTGAAAAGGGACTTGAAAGAACCACCCCTTCATGCTTTCATTTCTCATTTTCATACACCCCTTTTCCAAAAAGCATCTCCTATGCTTAACTTATTTTAAAATCATGCCGGACTAGGCCATTCTAAACTGTATTGATGTTTCCCAAACTCTCCTGAGGTATCCCTAGAAGTGAGCTATATTCTATTGTTTGAAGACTGGGAGAAATGTGAGGGGAGCTGGAAAGAGATTGAGAATATGGAAAACAGAAGGATAATGTAAGAACTGAGAGCAAGGATGGTCCTTATGACTCAGGTATTGGACTGGCTCTGGATCATTTGTGGGACCCCTGGCTGCCTGCGTAATTGTTGGCAAGTCGCATAACTTCTTGGGTTCTTACCCTCACTTTATAGATGAGGAGTTAGTGGTCCCAACTTTCTCTTTGTACATCACATCTATTTAGTGAGCAACTCAAAATAAAAACTAGTAAAAAATGTGAAAGTTTTTTTTCTTACATCTTCTGTGTCAAGTGTACACATCATTTACAGAGTCTGAACTAGCTGAGGTTCTCCCAGGAGATGCAACGCTTATTAACAGCATGACAAAAATACACTTCAGATAGTCTTTGCAGAAATGCCAGCAATTTTGAAACTGCATTCAGGCAATGGCAAGGCCGTTTAGATACAAAAAAAGCTTTACAACTGTTCCAAATGCTTACTAGTGGAAGACTGTTAACAGACAGGAAAAAATGGGGAGGTGTCCAAAACCAGCAATCCACCCTGGTGAGAAATCCAGCTGCTGGGAAGTGGAATGGTGCTGGAATTCATACCAGGTTGTTGTCTCTGGACACCAGTCAATGGACTCCATCTTTTATATCACCCTCCCATTAGCCATAAGGATTCGGTGTTTTTCAACTGCTTTTCTCCTGGCAGCGGGATATGGAGAAGGAGCTTTTTCTCTCAAGTCCTTGATGAAGCGCAGTTTCAAAGCTGTTGTCCAGGCGAGGAACTTCACTACTTTACCACAGTCCTGCTTCCTGAAGGTCATCATTGGGCAGATAAAAATTGACCAGTCTACCCTTCTTCCAGCTGTTTAACTCCTGCTGTACAGCTGTTTACTGCTAGACCTTGAGCTGCTTATCTTCATAGTCTTCCTCCCCTCTGAATAACTTTAGGACTTACCTCTAGAATCAATGACTGCTTTCTTCTGTACAGTCTTGGGAAACCATCATGTTTGAAAACCTCAAGAAAGACAACCCATTCCCCCCTCTCTGGCCCTGCAAATTTGAGATGACCATAAAAAAAGAGAACTAAGGAAAGAAATAATTAGTTCTTTTCCTTGATGTTAGTTGTACTTTTATGATTGTGTTTTTTGAGATTTTCCACATAGCCTCGAGGAATGGGGAAGCTATTTTTGTGGACGTTAAGACTTCAGGTAACAACTACAAGATTCCAGCTGCTCAGGCCCCGGGCTTCATGATACTCACCGATTTATGCATGCTAATGTTAAGAGATTTGGCAGCACTTCAAGCAAGTGAGTGAAAACAACGTGTTTATTCTAAGCTTCGCTCTTGCCCTTTGACTTGATAGCGGCTGTGCAACTGGCCTGGCTGCTCAGCTCCACTCTGCTGGAGCATGGGAAAAGTAGGAGCAGCAGCAAAGAGACAGCTGGCTGGCTGCTGACTTAGAAAGACATCATTGCGTCACGTCATGCTTGGTAAGTTATCTTTGCAATCAGAAGAGCCAGGATTTTCCCTTTTTTTTAAGTGGGAGGTAGGTGCTTCACAAATTGACCATGGGGATTCGATCATGTCAAGTAAAGCGTCCCATTCATCTGAGGCAAGGTGGTTTTTCAGCCCTGAAATGTAATGCTTTTCTGACCCTTAAAAAGATCTCTGCTGGATGTCTTTCAAATTCCCTTTAAATTAACTGTTTGTAACCTTATTAGGATTTTCTTTTTCATTTTATATATGTGGATTGTTTGAATGGCAATACTAAAGCCAGCACAAGCAATAAAGATGGATTGCCAGTAAAATAAACAGTTTGGCCTCCGACTGCACAAAGGAAGCAGATCAAGTCAAAAAAAACATTTCCTAAAAGTCACTTCTCTAACTGTAAGACTAATCTAAGAGGTGCTGCTTATTTAAAACCTAAACTATTCTGTAGCTTATTAATCCACATGTTAAACTCAGTGTGGAAGTTCAAGTTAATCGACATTCTGCTTCCGAAGTGATACCAGCATTATGAAGGGCACTAAGCTGATACATGAAATACAGAGTAAAAGTGAATGGTAAGTGATAGAGATGTATTCCTGAGAAACCAAAAAGACTTTGCAAACGATAGATAATGAACAAACAAGAAATAGTATTTACGTGCATATGGTTTGCTAGTAAAATTCTGGCTCTGGATGAATCTCATGGAAAAAATATTACAGAATTCTGTCATGCCAGACTTTTGCCTTGTCTCTTTAAAACTCTTACAGTGAAACTCATAGGGAGGTATGTCTTGCCCAGCTTGCATTTACTGTTGTAAAAGTATACATATGTAGAAGACTTAACTGGTAGGGAATCACATATGGGACTCTATCCTTGAAGTCACTAAGCTGGTGAGTGTATTTTGCACCTATTTGCATTGAGCGGGCTCAGCAACTTGCATGAAGAATGTAACGTCCTGAAGGGCTGACTTCATAATTTGTGGCTGTGTATGTATTTCCTTCATGAAACCACATTTATGTTTCTTTATTATCATGATTATTTGAAAGGTTCTTAACTACTCACAACTCCTGTTTCTTTTTTCATAAGCCCTGCTACCCCATCTTCAGTTTTCTCACTTTTTTTAGATTTCAAATCTTGGCTATGGTATTGAGGATCAGGTTGTGGGCTGGGAACATCTGGATGGGTTTGGGATCTGTACATATCATAATCAAATCTCTTAACTATGTATTTTGAGCCCATGTTTTCATTCTTGTTCTGTATTTCTCATTGTTTTGTGTCCTGTCCATTGTATGAGTGTACGCAGTCTCATGCATTATATAAAAATGGTTTCCTTATGCGTGGTATGAATTTTTATAGCTTTACACTCACTCTCTTCCCTTCCATCATCCCAGTTCACATTTAAATAGGTAGAATAAGTCGGGTAATATGTACACAGGGACTGCTCCACCATGGACTTGGAGCTCTAAGTATCTCTGTTAACACATGCTGCAGCCAAAGAAGTTTGCAGCATGCAGAGGGAAAAGGTTATTGTTAGTGTAACTGAATAAGTATTAGGGTTAATATATAATGTATAGGTCTATGTAATGGATAGTTTTTATTCATCATAAAATGTTCAAATGACTTGCAGATGTGTGACTGCTGCAGCTGTTGCAGACCTTGTAATGGCATTAGGCTCTGACTCAGAGAGCAGCTCGTTTGCCAAGAGATTTTGGCAGTGGCTACGGCTGTGATATTCCCATTGAAAAAAGTCTTGTCAGCAGTGGAGGTGGTGATACAAAACCGAACTGGAATATAAGAAAGGGGCAAGGCTGGGTCTAGGTATGACAGGAAAATGGGGGTTCTGAAATCTTTCTTTTTTTTTTTTTTTTTTCATGTTTAACTCTATCACTAGTGTCCTACTGCTAAGTGGTCTACTAGGGGAGCAGCTGGAATTTATAGTCACCACAGATTCTGCCTACATGCAGCTTGTGTGTTATTAATTGGAGGAAAACCACAAAACTCCAAACCTTTGATAATGCAAAACTTTGCTTCTGAGTTTTAAAAAGAAAAAGCAAGCTATGGTCTCTACAAGTAGATAGATTTGAATCTCACTGTGCAAATGCAGTCTGTCACACAAATTGTGCAGCATGGGAGCTCAGCTACTTGCTGCCTATGGAGACTGTGCAGTCAGGGAATATGCTTACTTAGCAGTCAAAGGAATGCCATCATCCTATGGATGCATATAGTACTCGGAAATAGTACTGAGGAAGAAAAAAACAATCCCCTGCATGTTTTCTGATTGTCTGATCGGAGTAAAGAAAATAATGAAGATTGACATCCGAAATAGGCACATATTTTATATGTGGGATGACATACTGAGATACACATGATGGGTTTGATACAGCTTTTTAATTCCTGTGTGACTGGAAAAGCAGAAGCCTGATCATTTTTAGAAGAAAATTGAAGAAGGCAGTGCAAAACAAAAGCACAGTTTTGACAAGGTTTGGTGATAATACTCAGAAAGTGGGCCCGTGGGAAGCAAACCCTAGAGACAGCTGAGCTGTAAATCTCTGAAATGGTGAGGGAGCATAACAAGAGTCACCGCTCAATGAAAGACCGATTTCGTCGCTGCTTTTTCTAATGCTTTAAACTACTTATGGAGTGTATAGGTTAGTTATGAAATGGACTGCAATGCTGACTCTTGCTTTCTATGAACAATTACAAAGGCTTAAGCAGTATTGTTTCTGGCACTTTTTGAAAGGCCTCTGCTGATTCCAACGTGCTCTTTCTGACCCTGGTCAATGACATATTTATGAAAGTAAAGCTACCAAAACATACAGATTATTAGAAAACAGATGCAATCTACATGAACCCTGTTTATTAGATTTATAAACCAAGAATTCCAGCCCTTACTGATGTGACTTTTGCCTTACATGAGTAAAGGGGAGCGAGCTACTAATAGCTCTCTTCTCTGGGGCTCAAAATTCCTTGCATAAGAGAAAAATAGCCAGCCAGAATGACTGTGCTGGCTGTTGGTTGGGGCTGTGAGCTGGGACCTAGGTCTCCCCTCTCCCTGGTACAGTATGCTGTTCACTTGGCCAGGGTTATTTGTTTAGTCTGGAAGAGTCTTGGTCAGAAGAACAAGGTCTCCTGGAGAACTTTACTAAGGTCCCATCAGTGGGAAGCAGTGTATGACAGCAGTGTGCTGTTTGGCACATCAAGCAATTCCCCCTGCCTAAGGGGCTGCACTTCAGCTCCTGTCTAAAATCACTATGTGAAGTACAGGGCTTTCTGATGGATGCAGGATGTGACTCAGCTTGGCCATAGGACATGAGAGCAATCAGGGCATGGTACAGGGCAAATTTTTCTTCTGGGCTGGTTCTGGACTAGATGTGCTTAAATAATTCTACAGAGCATCATTCCATCATAATCTGTGCTGCTCAATAACTACTGTATGTGATGAGGAAGAATCTCAGTAACGGACGGGTGGCAGTTCATTTCCCAGGGGGCCCTGTAGCAATGGTATGAGGCATGTGGTCTGCAGATTTGTGGGATTTCATGCACCCCTTGTATGGGAAAACGCGTAAGTCTCTCCCTACGAATCTGCACCTGGTCTGGGAAACAAACAAAATGTTGCCAACTGAGAAGAGCTGAAAAGTTACTGCCCTTCAGCTTTCAGGTTAGATGGTCTGTGAGAGATATGGGTCTGTATGCTCAGGCATTGCAAAGTTTTGGGAGCATGCCTCTCAAGATGAGCCAGTGCATCTCAGGGTGGCACAAAGCATCTCTGTGCTGCAGATCCCCAACCCAGGTCTGAATGGGCCAGTCTTTCTCAGAGCAGACCTTGGCAGTGATACAAGCCTGGATCCCAGAAGCAGTACTGCCTTGCTAGCATAACATTCAGTCTCAAGCTGATTTGCCTTGCCTCTCAGCCCACCAACTAACCTGGGCACAGCATGAGCTTGGTATTACTTCTACTGCTTCCAGATCCGAATCTATTTCACACAGAGACAGTATAGGGATCTCTGTACCTTATTGTTCTGCAAGCTGTTGACATATTCTTTCTTTCCTAGAATGTTTTCTCATCGATAGATCTTAGAGAAAAATGTCCAGAAAGTCTCCTGTATCTCCTCTTTCTTGTGAGAAAATGCTGACTTATGTACTCTAACTTCAGGAAAGACTCATTGGTGATCTGTAAATGGTTCAGAAAAGGGAACAAAGGAATTAAAGGAGGAGAAGTCTGCCAGTGGCCATTAAATATGATGGTCTGATTTCAACTTCTGATTCAGAAATGGGCTAAACTATAGACCCCAGGAACTTCTAAGACACACCAGAGGAATGCTGACCCAGTTGTTTTCGTGTTTCATACTCTCTTTCACTAAGCACTTACCACTGGCCACTGTTGGACTGAAGGTAGTTTGACCCATGTGTACATGTTGAAGAAAGGACTGCCCTGCATTTAAGAACTGTGTGCCTGCTAGGTCCACCCAGGCTGTCATGTTAGCCTTATGCTCAAAATGACAACAGCCCTTTGGGGCCATTGATGAAAAGCCTGGAAGTGTTAATGGGAATGCTGCCCCAGACATCAACCGTCAGCTGATCCAGAGCCTAGTCCAGATGCTTGACTACTCCAGAGAGGAAGGGCTTCAGCTAGATGTGGTGGTAGAAATGTGTGTCACATCCGGAACAACAGTGTGAATGTAGGCCTGGAAGATATGGTATGAGTACTGCAGTGTGGACCATCAGAGACAGGCTTGTCTACTTTCAACCCAAGGGTGGGTGTGCATGGTAGTTTCCACAAATCCCGACTTGGCAGAGATGAGAAGGGGAATGTTTGTGGAATGCTTCTGCACTTGGCATTTCCTATTTGCTTTTAGCTCAGTGGAGATGTCTGTGCGGAGTTCAGCTTTTCTTTTGCTTTGTGCTAGGAGCTCTGGTGCCTGGCTAGACAGTTGCATTAGGCAGCAAAGCACCTAATCTTCATTGAAGGCCATCTAATCCTCTCAGCTTAGTGGCCTTCTACTTCTTCAGATAGTCCTTTATTTTTTTCTCTATTTGCTCAGCAGTTGAATTTTTTCCTCTTCCATCTGCAAAACAGTGTTGGGAGCAGACTGGCTGGCCAGCTATTCTGTTACCAACACCTCTCGGTTCTCCTAGGCTCCAAAATGCAGAAACCCATAAAAGCAGCTGGAAGTAAATGAGTAATGGAGAGGAAAGACAGGTCTCTATGGACTGAAGAAAGTGCTCCATAGAGCAATGTTTAAGAAACTCTCATTAATGCTTCCTGGGTATTTTTTCTACATTTCACTTTGCTGAATCCAAATCCTGATCAAGCCGGTGGGAATTGTTCCACTGACTTCTGTGAGAGTTAGATCTAGCCCCTGGTCTGGAAGGTAAAACTGGTCTCACTAGTTCCATTTAAGTTGGTTTCCCTTTCTGTTTCTCAACTCCCAGAATAACATGAATATGTTCATAGTTGCTCATGGTGCAATGCATACAAAATACTCTCTTTATATGTTTTCCATAAAATAAAAGTCAACATGTGTTTCAGCAATTCCATCTCTTTCCTTCTTTGCCCCTCTTTGCTTTTCTGCCCTTCTGCCCTGTTTTTTTGCTCCCCCTCCCCCTTCCACAATAGGTTAATAAAAATGTCTTTTCAAGTGTAACACATTTTTGAAGAAGCTTTGCAGACAAACAAGAAGACACTCTCAACTTTTGTCATCATTAAAAGCAGACAGTTTGCCCTCAGAAGGTGATCTGTTTATAGTATCTCAAGTGGAAAAAAGATTGTTGGGTTGTGAAAGATGTTTGTTCCATCACCATGGAACTCCTTGCACAGTTCCCAGGGCAAGGGGGGGAGGTGACAGTGGATTTCTACATCACAGCTCAATCTTTGGCTTTTAAGTGGGAGCTGTACTTTTATGATAAGCTCTTTTTCCTAAAATAGAAGTTCGTTCAAATTAACATCTCCAATAGCAGAAAGGGAGCAATGTAGGATATGGTACTACAGAACATGCAGAAGGGAACATTATCTGATCGAGCTTTGGGGTTTTATCCTCCAGATCGCCCGAAATTCTTTCCAAGTAACGTGTTAAGATATTGGTAATGCAGTGACTCAACCATATAAACAGATGGAGTGAGTAGTATGCAGCCAGTGATTCAGCTAATGTACAGCTCTGGAAACTGAAATTTGATTTAACGAGTAGAAATGTTGAATAAGACATTTATAATTTTTCCATTTTTGAAGGAGACTTTAAGTATGTTGTTTTTTCTACTGAACAGAGAGGGTGGAAAAACACAGGACAACAACAGCTCATCAAAAGGATGGCATCTTGCTCTCCACACAGAAACTCCTTGCAGTAGTACTGCACTGCAGTGCCAGCTCTTGGTCTGAGCCCAAGTCCTGCTGTGGGACACGAGCTCTTAATTTCTCCAGAGAGAGTGTTCCCAGCTGAGTTACACAGATCTCCATGATCTAGTTCAAGGAAAGCTTGATATTTATTTAGACTGAGTTAACTCATTAATTTCAGCTTTAAAATCTTAAAAGCCATATCCATTATAAAATAAGTCATACATTTTTCCCAGGCTCCTCTTATACCACGTAAAGTTGTGGCTGCAGATGTGAACGTGCTGTGCCTGCAAACAGGGTGCATGGAGGTTACTTTTTGGAATGCTCTCCAAACAGCCAGAGGACATCTAAGTCATTGACATGTCTTATTACATAATTCTTTCCGTTGGAGTGATGAACAAAGAAACTGGTTTGCTGCAGAGCCCTCCCATTGTTAAGAGATCAGCACTTAAAAACTCGCCTGATATTTATGGGAATCTGGGGAAAACCCTGCTCTGTTTAGAATATTCCAGTCTTATCACTGCAATTATGGTCTTTATTCAGTAAGTTGTGAGTACAGTTTACTGCTACCTGAGTGGAAGGCGAACCTTTCACCTCTCTGTAAATGTTTCCATTGAAAGCTTAATTATGAAACAGTTGCAAAGTACACAATCAGCAGCCATGAGAAGTCTCCTCTTTCTGAGCAGGTTAAATGTGTATGAATATTAAATTATGGTCACAGTTGTAATATTTAGAGCTTGGAAATTATGAAAGGATGTCAGAGTAAGCCTAATTCACCCACCAACTATATGGAGGATACAATTTTCCCTCCGATACATTTACACAATCCTGCTGTCACTAAACTGCAACTAAAAGTGTGTTTTGGAGAACAGTTTTGGGAGAGGGCTTTTTTTCATTTGGTGAGACCGGACCTTTGTAGTTTAGTGTTTGCAAACATTTGGTCCAACAGTGAGAAATGCTCTTAAATATATGCAACTGCTCTCAGTAACCAAGTAAGGTCCTAACCTTACAAACAGATAAGTGCATGCTTTAAGTAATGAGCTATACTTTGTAAGTGTATTTAATATGTACAATGTGAAGACAGTAACAGAAGCTTGATAATCTGAGTATTCTGCTTTTTGCAGTTACAAGGCTAAATAGTAAAGATTTTAATTTTCACGTACTTGTAATTTTCAATTACAAAATATTAAAGTGGGATTTCATTCACCCTGGAATGTAGCTTTTGCTTTTTTAGGAAAAAAGGCAGCCCCCTCACCATTGCATTTAAGTGAATACACCTGTACCAATGGAAAGTCATAGCATAAAACTACATCAGTCGTGTAATAATCCTGATAAAAAGTGTAGTATGGAGAATTTCCTCATTATTGTTGTCTTCTGTCCTGTGTATTGGATCTTTGTCCTCTTGCAGAACTGACGAGGGACAACCGGTTTTTTGCACCATTAGAAACAAAGAAAGAAAAGGGTACCTATCCTTTCACTTTTTGTTTGGTTGGTTTGGGTTTGGTTTTTTTGTGGGTTTGTTTGTGCTTTGATCACTTGTCTTTCTTTTCCCTTGCTGCTCCTCTTCTCCCAGCTCCTTCTATTTCCCAAATGTCACAGGCTTCTCTCAAAAGCCTTGTAATTTTTAGTGCTTCTCTTAAATCTTCATCTCCTGGAGTCATTTCACCTGTGATATTCTATAAGTTCAGCTTAGCTTTTCAGTCTGCTGAGGCTGTATCAGAGAGAACTGAGAATAAAATGAAAAGCAGGGACCTCCCAACAGTGGTTTGGGAGCATTCAGTGAGTTTTAGACATGGGCAGCCGGAAGGCACAAATTAGATCCAGTATGACTCTTTAGGTTACTTTCTTATGGCAATGAGTTTTTTATAGTCATGTCCTGTAGGTAGAAGTATTTGTGGGGGTGTATCCATGCTGCTTAATAACATTTGAACCTAGTGATTTACTCCAGATAGGATTCAAGCTGCCAGAATAATTTAGATCCTGTGACTTTCACAAAAATAAGTTGTGGAGCAGGGAAGATGTATCATGTAATCCCTGAATGATGGGAAGTCCACAGCAGGAACTTTCAGGCAACAGCACCCACTGACTAAAGAAAGTGTATATGTAACGTACACCAAAACTTTGGAACATTATTTTAGTTAAAAGCTTGCACCTTAGACTCTAAAGTTAACAAACCATGAGGCACAAATGTGTGGGGAGCCAGGATTTCTTCATTCTGGTGTTTGAGAGTCACATGCTTTAAGACTTGAGGGAGTTAGAACATTTATTGATATCGTGAAACATGTAAGATGCTGAGGAGATTCAAGGATGGAATAACCTTTATTACAAAGAAGACCAAGAAATAGGATTACTGGGGTGCGGGGAAGATAGCAGATGAGGAATTTCTACACCTGTTGTGTGTGAGGGAGTAGCTGGGGAAGAGAAAGTGGCAGGGAGGCAGGAAGGAAAAGAAAAGCAAAGGCAAGCCGGAGAAGAAAGGAAAATTCAAGTTGGGAAAGGCATCAAGAAAGGCTTTGAAGGTCACTGTGGGAAGAGATTAAACAGAAACTATATTAGTTTGAATTTAAAGTGTACTTTCTCAGAAGAAATCGGTTAACTCCTATCCAAAGAAGCACAGGCAAGGCAGAAGAACGAAGGGTTTGCAGAGTGAATCAAATTTGAAGAAGAGGCAGGTCTGGGCAAGGGAACCAGTTAATTTTAAGCACTGTTTAATGAATGTGTCACTAATGAATGTGTCAGAGATAATGAGGGATGAAACTTGTGGTAGAAGTCAGCCTGGCCACAGGAACTCTATTAGAGGTGGTGTTACACTGTGCAAGAGCAGAAACAGAGAAACAGGTTCTTGTGAGTAAGACAAACTAAGAGTTTTCTTAAGTCTTGTTTATATAAGTCATTCAAATGAACTTTGAGACCTGATTCAAGCATTTGAACACTCTGGACTAGCATAGTTCATCTTCCTTCCTACTCTCTCTGCTAGGTGTACAAATTCCTTCTCTGTTCGTAAGCCAAATATCTGTGTGGGTTCTGACTGTATGGGGAGAAATGGCTCAAAACCAAACTCCTGTAAAGGCTCTAGATGGTCCAGCGAGAGAATGAAACAACTGTTTTGTTAGTGGACAAATGGTGGCAGTGTGCACAGAGTGACTAGATTCCTGAAGACTGAAAGCAACTGTGCTGTTTGAGGAGCGTCTTTACACAGCAGTTATGCACAGAGGACTGAAAGCAGACCTGGCTTGCAGGAACATTTAAGTGGCTGTTTCTATTACCAGACTATTAGCTAGATCTTCTTTAAGTGGCCTTGTCCAGGAAAGTGTTGTGTAAAACAAACCAGGCAGCTTGCTGCTTTTAAGCCATCAGGAAGAGTGGCATGGACCTCAAAAAAACCCCCAATACGTAGGGTGTTCTTTGCTCTGTATGTATCAGCTTCTTCCGCTCCTTGATAACCTTTGCCTTCAGAGAGAGAGAGGTTGCTAAGATGATCTTTCAGCTGTCTTAAGAACAAGAAGTAAGGTGATAACAAATCATCTCAATGACCTGATTGAAAGGTGTGTACATCCAAGCCCTTTTGCACTGCAGAGAATCTATGAGAGAAGCTTCTTAAATACCCCAAGAGCAGAACAGCTGAGCTGCAAGGCATGCATCCGTCTGAAACCACATTGTTAAGATTCTCTTGCTCCTTAGTTAAGCAGAGTTCAGGGAACCAAGGCATATATAACAGTGGTAAAACATGAGGGATGAGCTGTGATAGTGCCGTTTTCTTCCAAGCTGAGAAAAGCAGCAGAGTTTTGGTAAAAGACATCTGTCCCAAGGACCTTTATTTCGGATCATAGCAGAACCCCTGGGGAGGCATCCCGAGGTCCTGGGGAGATGCTAGTTGCTGTGCAGGGCCTGCCTTCAGTCAGAGCCTGCAGTGGGACCGGGTTTGGGGGAAGATGGGAGGAGGTTTGGGGGAGGAGGATGCCCGCATGGCAGAGGATCCGCCAAACAGTTTCTCCAAGCAGCTGCACCACGGAGTAGGGTGGGGGGAAAAGTTCCACTAGGAGTTCCTGGGACACGGGCCTGTACAGCCTTCGGGGAGGCCTCCAGCGATTGCCCCACTCCCGCCCAGCTGCCTCCACCGAGGTTCCCAGTCTCGGGCATCTTCGGGGTTGCCCCCCGCCCGCTCCAGGCGGCTCCCACCACCTTCCCCCGGGGTACCTGACCCCGGGCCGGGGCCGACGCTCAGCCCCAAGCGCTAAGAGCAGCCGGCTGAGGCAGGGGAACCCCCTCCAGCCCCTTAGCCTCCATGCCGACACCCCAGGGAGAGCAGGGGGCTCTGCTTGAAGGCGAAGCGGCGGGGGGGGAGTGGGGGGCCCTCACGGCTACCGCCATCTCCCCGCGTCGCGGCGCTACTTGGTATCTCCTTCCCCTCCTCCTCCTCCTCCTCCTCCTCCTCCCCGGCGCCCCGCCCCGGGAGGTGGTTTCACCTCCCCCGCCTCCGACCCTGGGGAGGGGGAGTGGCGAGGCCCCGCTTGGGCTTCCCCGCCTCCCGCCTCCATATTCATGAGCGCGAGCCGGGAGGTGCCGGCGTAAGGGGAGGCGG
>WTSP01011676.1:0-27965 GCA_025331215.1 Actenoides lindsayi | reverse complement strand
ACCACACAACCCTCCGGGGCAACCGGGCCAGGGCTCCCCCCACCTCCATTAAAAAAAAAAAAAAAAAAAAAAAAAAAAATTCTTCCTTCTATCTAGTTTAAATCTTCCCTTTTAGTTTTAAAACCATCACCCCTTGTCCTGTTACAGCAGGTCCTGCTAAAAAGATTGTCCCCATCTTTCTTATAGTCTCCCTTTAAATATTCAAAGGCTGAAACAAGATCTGCCCGGAGCCTTCTCTTCTCCAGGCTGAACAATCCCAACTCTCTCAGCCTTTCCTCATAGAGAGGTGCTCCATCTCTCTGATAATTTTTGTGACCTCCTCTGGACCAGTTCCAACAGGCCCATGTCTTTCCTGTGCCAAAGACTCCAGAGATGGACACAGGGCTCCAGGTGGGGTTTTACCAGAGCAGAGCAGCAGAATCACCTCCCTTGTCCTGCTGGCCAGGCTTCTCTTGATGCTGCCCAGGATATGGTTGACCTTCTGGACTGCAAGTGCACATTCCCGGACCAAGATCAGCTTTTCATCCACCAGAACCCTCAAGTCCTTCTTTGCAAGGCTGCTCTCAATCACATCTTGTATTGATACCAGGGATTACCCTAACCCACATGCACAACTTTGCACTTGGCCTTGTTGAACCTCATGAGGTTCACACGGGCCCACATCTAAAGAGTCTCCCCCAGTTGTTCCTACATCCCCATTTTCTAGCAAACCTTCCACATATCTCCATGGACATGCCCAGACCTGCTCTAGGTTCCCTCTTTCCCCAGGATGTCACCATGCTGGCGTGTCCCAAGGGTGACCCCATCGTGGTCTGCCCCCGGGCCCACACATGTGGGCATTGCACCCCTGGTCCCTGGGGGGGCGGCAAGAAGTTGGTGGAGCGTGACCCCCCCCCCCCCCCCAGCCCACCATGGCAGTACAGTGGGGATGAAGGCAAATGCCTGCCCTGCCCGGGAGCTTCACACCAGTGGGGACAGCTAGTGGCCCGTGGCTGTGGGACACGTCGGAGCTCCCAAGTGTTTCCACCAGATGGAGCCAAATTCCCACCAATCGTGGTCACGGCACGGTCACGGCCGCCCATCGTCGCGGCATCGGGGCGCCGGGTGACGCTGCAGCGCTGGGAGGCCAAACGGGCACTGTCACCCCTCCATGTAGCTTGCTTGCAGAGCCAACCTGCCAGGAAACGCTCTTCCAGCTGTCGCACACCCCTGGGAGAAAAATGGCATGTCTGTACTTCTGTGGGCTGGCCGGGGGGCTCACAGCCCCTGTCCTGGAGGGTCCACAGCCCCTGTCCCGCGGGGCTGTACCCACTGCCTGCCCTCTCCTCCAGCCCAACTGCCTGCACAGTGAGTTCGAGGCCAGTTGTGTCTGGAAACAGCGACTGCGGCAGCAAAGAGGGTGCTCCCCTCACCTTGGTGCAGCCCTGAATCGCCTCTCTGACAAGTGGGTTTCTCCCAGTTCAAATCGCCACCCAGCACCATGTCCAAACCCAGCGCGGAGAAGAAGAAATTCTGCTCTGATCACTTTATAGTGGTCTTAATTAGTCTAAATTAATGCAGACGTAAAGCACCAGAAAGGAAAGGTTTGAAACAATGCTGCTGGCACTCTCGGAACCGCAGCTTGTGGCGTCGCACCAGGAGCTCTTTCCCATTCACACCTCGCTGCTCCCTGCGTTTGGGTAGCGCTGAACACGTTATTGGTGGGAAAAGGGAGCGGGATGGAAATAACCTGCCAGATGGGGTTGGGAGGTGGGTGGAGGGAGAGTCAGAGAAGAAATATCACAGGCAGTGCTGCCTGGTGCCAGAGGAAAATCTCTCCCATTTGCTCAGAATTTGATGATTTATTTAAAGCCCGTCATTAGTGGCAGCCACGTGGGATTGAATTCACACCAGTTCTGAGTGAATCAGGTGCCACCTTTTGGCCATGTTTCTAATCCACCAAAGCCCTCTCCAAATTCTTGCTTTCCACTAAAAACTGCTGCTTTCTGCAGTGGTCAGGTCTGGGGATCCCAGCCCCTCACCTGCATGATGGAGATTTGGGACATGTCAGAGGCTGGGGCTGAGAGGAGCAGGGAGCTGCCATGGTGTCAGCAAGAAGGAGAGAGGCTGTGGGCCAGGGAAAATCATGGGGAAAATGGGATCTGGACCAAATTGAGGCAGGCAGCACCAGACTGCTGCTCAGCACTGCTGCCGGGGCAGCCTGGCACAGCAGGGGAGAGGAAATCACACTCAGCTCTGGCATTTAATCCTGTCTTCCCAATGGAACTGCTGGAAATATCCAGATCCTGGGGCTTTGGGGCATGGGAAGCAACCAGAGATCGACAATTCTGGGAGGCTACCAAGCCTGGCTCGGAATTCCCATCTGAGAGCTGCAGGACCAGTGGGAGGAAACTACTTTCATGGGCTGAGTTTGTGCCCCAGACCCTTCCCACCAGTCCCAGAGATGCTGGAAGCAGGGTGTGCATACCCTGAGTCTTGTGCTGGGCCAGCTGGGATAGGGACAGATGCCTGCCTGTATGGAAAACACCTCAAGGAGGGAAAAGAGGAGAAAACAGGAATTTCCTTAGAACCACTGTGGCAGGTGGGGACACAGAGGGAAACTGAGGCACAAGAGAGTGGACTGGTGGCACGGGGTGGGACAGAGTAGTTGAAATGTGTGGATGCACAACTTTCCCCAGCCCTCTCCTCTAGAACTGCTGTTGAGGTTGGTGTTGAGCTGGTGGCTGGCAAGTAGAGGGTTAACCCAACCCATCCTTTTACCCAGGTGCTGCCCAGCCTGGCCCAGCTGCCTGTACTTCCCAGGGCTATAAAGAGGCTGAGGAGGGGGGTGGGGAGTGGTTGTGGAAGGGCTGATGGGGCAGTAGCTCCTGCTCTTAGCTTGAGTTGGGAGTAGCAGCATGTCCAGGCAGAAGTGGGAATGCATGTAGTCACCCCAGAGCCTGTTCCCTGGTTTGGGAGCATGTTGTACTGGACAGCACTGGGAGTTTTCCTGCAGTGAGGCTGTACCAGCCTGTTGGCTTTCACCCATGGGCCACCACCCTGCTGGAGAGGGGAACTGGATCGGCTGTATCTGTTGTGCTTGTGAGATGTGGGTTTGGGGTGCTTGCAGGTGGGGTGTTTAATTATTCTTTCTGGGTATGGAAATCAGGCTGAAAGTTTCTCATTTCTATCTTTCCTCTTAAAGACAATTGTCATCTCTGATCTTCTTTTGTCCACTGGGTGTCCCCAAGGTCTCAGCTACTGTTAGGGTCACTTTGGTGTCTTGCTGTGGTCCACTGAGTGCACTTCATCTGGACCTGCCACCCTGTATGTGTCCACTTAACCTGTTAGTGCCTGTGTCTCCACCTCCATCATACATGTCACATTGTAATTAAGCTGATGTGACTTGGCCCTGTGATTTCATGTTTAGTCCCTTCTGTGCCACACTGAGTGGGTGGGTTTGCTGACATCCCCAGGTATGGTTACTATGTTTTATGGTGTTGGTAGGTAGACCTTGAATATTCTCCCTGTGCCCCATCCTGTCTGAATGTGGCTAACGAGGGGCTGGTGAGGGCTGCAGAGGCAGGGAAGAGGAGATGGGAGGTGGTGTTGTGGTTTTGGACTGAGAGGAGGTGTGTTGCAGCACTAATGGGCTTGGTGGGATGGGTAAGCCATGGAAGGCAGCATTGACCAAAAGCAATTTCATCTCAGGGGGACAATCAGCTTGCCTGAGATGCTGTGGGCTGTCACCCTTGGAGGCTGTTGACAGAGGTAATTCCTGCCAGCCAATCTTGATGACCTCTGCTTGCTACTGGAGGAGGTGAGGTGATGCCAACAGCCCTGGAAGTGCAGGTGAGCCCTCTGCAAAGCTCAGGCTGTGGCATTTCTCCATTTTTGCTTCTTGCCCATCCTGGCATGATACAGCTAATCCACCCTAGAGCAGAAATTAGATTTTCTGGGTGCTTCATTCTCCCTGGCCTCCCTGATAGTCCCTTATCTCCGAATCAAGCATCACACCCCAAGGGGAGAGTAGGGCAGGTTATACAAGGAGCTTGGAGCTCACCCTGGAAATCTATTTATAGGCAGCAATATACTCCAGGTTTCTGAAAGAGCTGGATCCACCATCCTCATCCTCCCCAGTGGAGCCTGAGCAGCCTCTGCTCTCTAGCACAGCAGCACTGGCAGCTGCCAGCTGCTTGCCAATTGAGGTGCCATTTGCTGCCTGTGCTCAGAGGTGAATCCTGCCAGCTCCCACAGTTTGCTAGATTTCTTCTCAATGGGCAGGAATATTTCAGGCTGGTTGCTCACATTTGTGGGCGTTTTGTTCTTTTGTGGTTTTTTTCCCCTCTTGGGTCTCAGGCCACTTTCTTTCATGCTAAAGTGGCTGCATTGGCATTGCTGAGAGCTCACAGTGTGCCTTGAGTTTTGTCTCTAGCTGAAGCACAAACCTTCTGCTGGAAAAAAAATGGAAGTGTGTGCATGTTTCTGACTTTCTTGTGTAGAATTTATCTTTTGGACGCAGAACAAGCCCAGAAAAATCCAGCCCTGAAGTTTGTCAGTACCTGGAAAGTGAGGCTTAGAGTTAAAAACCTGTTCCAGAAGCTGGAGTAGAGCATGGTTGTACTTGTATAGAGAAGATGCAGGGAAAGAATCTTGTTCCATGTCTACCTGTTGGGCTCTGTGGCCATGTGAAAAGGGCTTTGAATGTGGCATGTGGGATGGGTGGGTCTGTATGGAGGATTGGCAGCACCCTTGGCTCCCAGCCAGGTATACCAAGCTCAGCTCTGCCAGGAGATCTCTCTTACCATCACACCAAGGTCCTTACATGGTTGAAATGCTGTGTCTGGGACTGCTGTGACACTTCAGGTGACAGGGTGTCTGTCAGGTCAGTGTGATCTTCTCCAAAGCCTTCTCACCTCTCCCACCTGCCACCTACAACTTTTCCTGTGCCCTGGGAGAGGATGCTACAGATGTGGGGAAGGGTCCTTGCTCTTCTTCCCAAAGCAGCCACTGTCTTACCTCCAGCCCTTTTTTTCCTCCCAGTAAACCAGCAAAGATGCCAGCAACCAGTCTAAGATACTCCCACCCTCCCCAGTTGCCAGCTGTCATTCTGTGAAGGCAATTGGGGAAAAATGTGGTGCTATTAATGTGATGTCAGTGTCTGGGTGGGACAGCAATCAATCCTGGGACACCTTAAATCACCCTGCAAATGCGAAGTGGCTCTGAACCAAGGGTAGGGGAGAGGCCATCCCTGTGCTGTGCCATGTAGCCATCTATCTTTAACTCAAGAAGAAGAGGGTTTTGAAAGGAATAAATAGAGCCTATAAAGTGACTTCTTAATGTCTGGGAAGATGCCCTGGATCCATGTTCCATTTAAATGTGCTTCAGAGGTCTTGCTGTAAGCTGAGGTCCCAAGCTCATTACAGGTTGGCTGGGGTATTTTCAGCTGGTGAAATGCTCCTTTGGGTGTATCTTGACTTGGCTGCACTGCTGAGCAAAGGCAAGGCCAGTCTGGCCAAGTACAGAGTCCTTCCTGCTCATGGAGCATGTCACAGTCTTTGCCATAGAGCAGCTTTCAGCCAGAACAAGGGATTTCCATCATGGCTTGTTTGTCTGTCCTTGGGACCACAGGGCACTCTGCCACATCCTCAGGACCTGCTCCAGGCTGCCTCTCATCCTTAACTTGGAAAATGCTAGCCTGGGGAGGAAAATGTGGCAGTAGCTATGTCCTGAGCATGGGGCTGGGGAATGTGAAACCTTTCTGCTTGAAGCTGCACCTCTCCTTCCAAAGGGCTACAAAATGCCATCTCCATTGCTCCTCCTGGTGCCACTATCTGCTGTGCCACTATCTGCTCTGCCACCTCTGCTGCCCCCACATGGAACCACTGGGAAATGTCAGACAGGAGCTGAAGGAGGTGGTGAGGGGGAGGCAGGAAAATGGTGTGTTTTTAGCAAAGTGCATGTTGACAGACACATCACAGCTTGGGGAGAAATAATCTGATGCTTTTTTTTGATCCTGAATGATTTATCCTGGCCTCAGTAGAAAAACACTGTCTCCAGCCTTGTGCTGGATGGGGGACACAGTGTTTGGTGGCTTCTCAGTGCCCTGACTGCAGCCAGCCCTCATCCTGCTGCATCACTGCATGGAGAAGGCACAGCCAAGGCAGCATCCCTGAGCAACTCAGCTTCATGGGGGCCTGCAAAGCCCAGTACTCCTGCCAGGTGAAAAAGCATTTCAAGTCTGTGCCTGCCTTGATTGGCAAAATTAGAGTTTCCATGGAGGCCAAATACCTGCTCTGAGTGCTTCCCCCCACCCCCTGCAGATCTGGGAGACATGTGTTGTGAAACAGAAGCCAATTTTGCTTTTTCTTAGAAAGCTGATTGCTTTTATCTCAGTGAACATTGAAATGGTTTGGTTTGTTTTTTCCGCCTGTTCTTTTCTCCTTTCAGCCCAGTTTGGCATGGAGGAGAAATGTCCCTTCCCAGCAATTCCTTAGATGAGCCATGAGGCTTTTTATGTGCAGCAGTTGCTGCCAGGAGGAACCCTGGTCTGTGAGCAGGGTACCAGCCCTGCATCCCAGAGGGATGTGGTTAGCTTTCCCAGGGAACTGAGGGCTCCTTTGCTGAGTGTCTGCACCCTGGAAGGGGTGCTGGCAAGTTATAACCAGTTGGCACTGAAAGAGCTGGTGCTACTAGAAGAGGTTAAGTTGCCTGCTTTGGCTGCACAAGAGGGGAGAGGGAGGTAGTGATGATGGGATAAGATTTTTGGGAGTGGGACCAGCTTTTGCATAGTGGTAAAAGGCCTCTTCAAAGTTAGTGACTGGAAATGCATGGAGTGGTGATGGCCAAAAAATGACTAGAGGAGAGCATCCCACACCAGAGAAGGATGTGTGGGTGGGGTCTGCTGGGTAAAAGACAGCAGTGCTGCTTTTGAAAGACCACTCCAATGACCTCCATTCACCTCCAGCTATGTTATTGCAAAATTGCTCAGATCCAGGTCTGTTTGTTGCCCTGTGGGTCTGAGTGGCCCTTCCTGGCCTCAGGGACCCAAAACAAGTATCCTGCTCTGTGAGATGAATGCATCCTCTGGACATGTCACCTCCAGGTGACCAAAGAGAGGCACCTCTGAGTAGGCCACTTTCAGCAGGGAGAGAAGCCCCTTTTACATCCCTGTGGCAAAGAGATTTGCTTGTTCTCCAAGGGGAGGGGGTTCATTCTTGGCCCAGAGCTTCATAACCCTGCTCTGGCTGTCCCTACCTGGGAAGACTTGTTGCAGAAATATCCTGAGAAGGGGCTGCTCACCCCCTTGCTTCAGTGGCAATGAGGGATGTACCCCAGGGTGCTCTTGCCTGATGCAGGATGGCACAGAAGGGGACAAGTGACCATCTGTGTCTCAGTTTCCCTCTTAGATGTAGTGCTACTCTGTAGCTTGATAGTTTTTCGTGCTCAAGACTAGAGGGTGTTAATAAAAACTGCAAAGCAGGGGAAGAAATGAGGGAATGGAGCACAGAACTCTGTAAAAGGCTGTGCTGGTCTGGCCTGCAATTACCAAGAGTGATGTGCCCTTAAAGAGCTGGGAGTGGATGCAGTTGGTGATTAGAGTGGCAGCTTCAAAGCTGCTGTTATTCCTCTCTTTTGGCCTCTTGATTTTCTTGGCGATGCTGCAGAGCTGGCCTCGCTTGACATCTGTGTGCTGGCCTTAACCTGCGTGTGGGGACCTGGCCGTGGGCAGGGGCAGCTTCTGCACAACCAGCTCATGAGGACGGGTGGATGCACAGCAAGGAGGAGGAGGAGGACTGGGTATAGCAAGATTGAGGAGATCTTTTGGGTTGGAGTTTTGTAGGGAGTCTTGTAGGTGCCTCTGGCTTGCCACCTTGCTGCTGAAATTTTCAGCAGAAAATTCAGCCATCAGAGATGCTCTGGCCATGGAGACAGCTGGGCTGTGGCCAATGTGTTATGGTGAGGAGCGGGTTCTGGGTGTGCTGCCAGGGCTTGGGGCTGTCCCACTCCCAGGCAAGGTTAATATAGCAAAGTGCCTGATAAGAGGAAAGCAGCTGAAGGGTCATGCTCCCATGTGCAGTTCATCTTATTTAAGTGGTGAGGGAGCAAGAGTGGAAGGGGGTTGCAATCTCCTGGTTATTTGCTTTATCAGAAAATTGAAAAATAAGATGGATCACTCTGAAGTGCTGTCAGGTCTGCAGGGACTCAGGGGAGTAGCAAGAAACAGAGCTGCTGGGGGAGGGTTGGGGAGGTGATGTGCAGTCCCTGAGAGTCAACAACTCTTCCCAAAAAGACAGGACAGCAGGTAGGGTGGGAGAAATTGTTGAGGATCCAGTTATAGGGGATGTTCCATCATGCTGATAGGAATGGTGGAAGAAAAGGAGAAGCAAAGAGAGAAAGACCCCTGGTCCAGTGGTTCTGGTGTCTCAGCAAAACCTGGCCTGGGAGAGCTGGACTGCAGGTGAGCATGACAAGGGTCTGTTGGCACCTGGAAGACAGGATCTGGCAACTTGGGGTGGATAAATGGACCCATGGTTTGGCTCTGGGTGAACAAAGTTCTGTCTGATCCTTGCTCCTCATGGATCATCCTTACCCACATGCCTGTTGTCTTCAGTTAGGAAAGGAGACTGCAAGGAAACAGATGTTGAAGTTTGGAAAGCACTCACCAGCATCTCCAATGCTTTGCTCCAACACAAGCATTCTCTAAAAGCCCCAATCCCAGTAGCTGTCCTCTCACCCCCATGGAGGGCTCTACAGGGACATGGTTGCAGCTGCACAGTTCAGGGACTGCCCTGCAGTAAAGCCCGGGCAGGGGTGAGGAACAGGACAGGGACAGGAGGCATTTTGGCTGCATTCAGGGAACAGCCTCTGCCCCAAGGATGGGGGAGATGCCCAGGCCACAGTGCACAGAGCCCAGGGGGCATCGGGGACTGTGCTGGGAGTCGGCTGTGTGTGTGTTTGAGCGTGCTCAGCAGGACAGACAGAAAAGAGGGGAAGGCAGATGAAGGATGGAAGGGAGAAAGGACAGAAAAGGAGAGATTTCCATGAATGCTTCATCCCTCTGTGCATTCCCTCAAGTGGGCTTTTGCTCAGGCTCTTGGTGCCCCAGCAGTGCAGCACAACCTGCCTCTGCACCAGTACAAATCCATCCCCTGCCTTGGGCATCCCCCGGTGGGGGGGAAAAAGGCAGCCTGAGCACAGGTTGGAGGCAGGGAGAGGCATCTGTGCCCAGCAGCTAGTTTCTGGCTCTGCCACCCAGGGGCTGTGGCCTGCAATGTGCCAGCTCCCTGGCCCTGGTGTCTCCCCTGGTATCTGTTGAGCCAGCCCTGCTGAGCCCCTGCCAGCATTGCCCAGCTGCTGTTCCTGCTGTCACCAGTCCTGTGACACAAACCCCTGAGTTCCAGCATGTCTCCATCCCTAGAGGGGGTGAGATTTCTTTGCTTTATCACTCCTGTAGGTACGGGCAGCACTTTGACTCACTCCCAGTTTCAGATGCTACTTTCAGCTTGTTTTTTTTTTTTCCTTGGGCAATGTCTTGTTTACACCCATTTATCCTTCAGCCCCTTGGCTTCAGTAGCTCCTCTCCTCTGCTGCGGGAGATTATTTCCTGAGGAAAGTCAAGTCTCAGGGCAGCCCTGGGCCCTTTCTGCTCTTTGCATGTTCTGTCTGCCAGCTCCCCTCTGTTTGCAGCTGGAAGCAGAAGCAGGGTCAGCTTGGGGCTACCGAGTTGGCCCAGAGCTTTGCTGGTCTTGTCCTATCATCCCTTGCCTGCTCCGAAATTTCTTCGAGCAAAAGCATTGAGCTCTGCTATAGACCCAGACATGTGGCCCTTTGGCTCTGGCACTGGTGTGCAGTGCTGCAGCCATGGCTCTGTTGGTGTTCCCATGACCTTTCCATCATTGTCACCCAGCAGGGACAGAGCTGGGCACAGATCCATTGCTCCAGCACAGTGGGCTGTTGGCCAGGAAGGACTTGAGCTGGTTTTGCCTTGGCTGTCAATGCATGTGGAGGGGCAGCGTGTGCAGAGGCCATGTCAGGTGCACTCAAGGCTTTTTAGGATTTTTGTCTTACTAAACTGAGGTTGATAAATGTCTCCAGGGTGTGGGGGGATCCTTTGGGCTGGTCTGAGCACACTATCCCCACCTGCCCCTCCCTTCCCCCTGGGTGCTGTGCCCTACTGCTCTCCTTTGGCTTTATTTCAGCAGTTGGCATGAAAAGGGGGGTGCTGCATCCTGCCCAGAGTGCAGCCAGCACCCTGCAGCCCAAAGGTACTCTGGGGCACTGTGCTGGGGTGTGTGGTCCATATGGGTGGCTCCCAAGCAGGGGCTGATGCAGTGCTGGGTGCTCTGCCCTAGTGTCGGGCTGTGTCCAGTGGCCCTGGGGATATTTGTGCCAAGCCCCATGCTGACAACTGTCTCTGGTTGCGATCCGGCTCTGTTTGTTTTCCTCTACAGCAGTGGTGAGGCAGAGTGCTCCTGCAGGCACCCAGCCTCCCAGAAGGGAAGGGACCAGTGGGAATTTAGGGCCTCAGTTTCTCCCTTGGGTCATGGGAGGGAAGAGGGGTGAGTGCTGCTGCTCCAGTCTGCTGTGTGCTCTGGCATCAGGAGGGGGATTGGTGTGTGTAGGACCTCAGGGGCAGTGTCCTGGTGCTGGAGGCCACCAGACCCAGGCAGCTCCTCACGGCCCAGTCGCAGGCACTGGGGTCAGCAGTGCAGTGAGCTGTGCTGGGGCTCAGCCCTGGTGGGAGCGGAGGCACAAGGCTGGAGGCAGGTCTCTCCCGGCAGGTCTCTGCAGGCTCCTTCCCCGAAGATCGCTGTCTCGCCCGCTCGAATCTAGCGCTGCAGGAGCCTCTTCCAGCTCCTTTCCACCCGGCTCAGCCAAACACCCCCGCGCCGGGTGAGGACAGCGCTGGGACAGGCTGAGGGGAGGAGGTTCCCCTGGACGCCAGAGTCCTTCAAGGTGCCATTCCCGGGAAGGGGGGGGCCGGGTCCCCCTGGGCCCTGCCTCTCTCGGAGGGGATGGAGGGCCCGATGCGTGTACCTGTGCCCGTCCCGCGGGGTGGCAGTGCCAGCCGCCGTTGCTCAGAGCGATGCGCAGCCGCCTCCCCCCTCTCCGACCCCGTGTCACCCCCTGAGCCGGGTCGTGCGGGAGCCGGGGGTTCCCGGCGCCGCTCCGCAGCCGTCCGCCCTCCGTCTCCGCAGGCAGCAGCGGGGGGCGGGCCGGGGAGGTGAGGAGGGGCCGGCTCCGGGCTGGGCTCGGACCGGTAAAGCACGTGTGGGAAGAGAGAGGAGCCGCGGGTGGAACATGGACACGCAGCCCTGCCCCGCGGCCGTGGGGCGCAGGAACGCGTGAGTGGGGCTGTCTGCGCGTATGTGTGCGTGTGCATGTGTGTGCGTGTGTGTCTGTGTGTGCGTGTGCATGTGTGTGCATCTGTCTGTGTGTGCGTGTGCATGTGTGTGCAGGCCTGTTACATGTGTGCATACATGTGCGTGCATCAGGCTGCATGCCTTCGTGCGTGTGCATACGCTTGTGTGCGTGTTTGTGTACACACGCGTGTGTGCACGGATCCGTGCGCGGATCCAGAGCAGGAGTGTTGCCCTGCGACCGAGGCTATCGGCAGGGCGAGGTGCCAGCACAGAGGACAGGGAGGGAGCGGACCCCGGCGTGAAGCGAAAGGTGCCACTGCGAGCGCAGCGACTTCCTCACCCCGAAGTGTGAGGAGAGCCGGCTGGAGCCATCTGCTCCGTGGGGGAGTGATTCCAGTGACCCAGGAGCTGTACAGCTGGAAGCAAGGAGACCCCAGGAAGTCGCTGGGTCCGTCTACATCGCCCCAGATGAGCCCGGACAACTGGGTGCTGCATGGGACCCTGCTTTGGGCAGGGTGGGGATGGCAGCAGGGCTGATCGACGCCTTTACCAGGGAGGCCACGTAACTGGGATAAATCTCTGCATTGTGAAGACTGCTGGTGGGGCTGAAGACGTCTGCACCGCCCTCCCCTGGGACTGTCTTAGAGTCAATGGAGTTTATTACTATAACGTTATTTCCTCTCTTTCTGAAGAGCATCTTTTCGGCAGCACTGCTTTGCAAACCAGCAGCCAGCCCCTGCCAGGGTTAGGGTCGGCACTGGGCTTTGCTTGTCCAGTGGTGGGAGAGGAAGTCTCTGGCACTCTCCCGGCTCACCCACCAGCCTCCCTGCTGACGGAGGACAAGAAGGAGAAGGTGGAAAAGCGCAGGCAGCTTCCCCGAGCTGAGCTCCGAGGGGAGAGCAGCGGCAGGATTTCATTAGCCTGCCTCTTAAGGCAGTGAAGTCTCCATCCCCTCCCACGCTCCCTCCCCAGCCTGACCCTGTCTGGTGCAGGGGTGGTGGGACCTCAACCTTCATCTGGAGCTGCCCAACAAGCCGTAAGTCTTTCTTGGGTTGGAAAATAGATTTTCTCTATGGCTGTTGTATAGTTGCCCCGTCAGCCCCTCTGCACAGCCAGTAGAGTTGGAGCTGGGATCAATTTTTAAGGTTGGATTTGGGACCTTATCCTCTTCTGCTTTGGGAGAAGGGAGAGGGAACAGCCCTGATGATAACTCTCCAACAACAAGGCAAAGGGGCCAAGGTGGGCTGGGGAGCTGCCAGGGTTGTTTGTGGATGGGAAGAGGTGCAAGAAGCACTTTAGAATCCCGGAAGGAGATTGGGGGGAGATTTTTTTGTGGTTTCGCGAGGAAAGGCGGTGGCTGGGTCAAAATGGGGGTAAGGGTGCAGAGCTGTGGTGATCAGCAGCATCCTGGCACCCTGACACCAATGGGGAGAAGGGTAGAGGGAGCAAGGGCAGCAGAGGGTTTGGGAAAGCATCCCACAAGCCTCCCCATCTCTCCACAGCGATGCATCCCTACATCAACTGCTCCGGTCCTGAATTCATCCTGCCCCAGCGAGACTTTCCCGTGGAGCCCA
This sequence comes from Actenoides lindsayi, assembly GCA_025331215.1. Taxonomy (NCBI): domain Eukaryota; kingdom Metazoa; phylum Chordata; class Aves; order Coraciiformes; family Alcedinidae; genus Actenoides; species Actenoides lindsayi. Next base: position 15,046 of record WTSP01011676.1, on the reverse strand, counting down.
TCAGCCCTGATCTCTGCAACAGAACTCACCCAGAAACTTTGTTCGACCCCAAGGATGCCAACCTGACCGAAGAGCAGCTGCGGGACAAGTACCTGGGACCTCGACGGTCCAGCTTCTTCGTCCCAGTCTGTGTCATCTACCTGCTGATCTTTGTGGTGGGAGCCGTGGGCAACATGCTCACCTGCATTGTCATCCTCCGGCACCGGTTCATGAGGACGCCCACCAACTACTACCTGTTCAGCCTGGCCATGTCTGACCTGCTGGTGCTGCTGCTGGGGATGCCACTGGAGCTGTACGACATGTGGAGCAACTACCCTTTCCTGCTGGGTGCCAGTGGCTGCTATTTCAAGACGCTGCTCTTCGAGGCTGTCTGCTTTGCCTCCATCCTCAACGTCACGGCCCTGAGCGTGGAGCGCTACATTGCCGTGGTGCACCCACTCAAGGCTAAGTACGTGGTCACCAGGAACCATGCCAAGAGGGTCATTGTCGCCATCTGGGTCTTGTCGATTATCTGCTCCATACCCAACACCAGCCTCCATGGGCTGCAGCCCCTCTATGTGCCTGGCCGAGGGCAGGTGCCTGATTCGGAGATCTGCACCCTGGTGAAGCCACGCTTGACCTACAACCTCATCATCCAGATCACCACCATCGTCTTCTTTTTCCTGCCCATGGGGACCATCAGCATCCTCTACCTTCTCATTGGCCTGCAGCTCAAGAAAGAAAAGATGCTGGAGGCCTTGGGGACCAAATCTGGTGGCAGACACAACTGCCACAACAGCCAGGAGCAGAAGAAGGTCAAGAGGAGGCAGGTCACAAAGATGCTGTGTGAGTCCAATGCTGGGGAGTCCGATGGTGGGGATGGGCAGAGACGGGGAGTATCTCCCAAGGCTGTGTTCAGGGGTGCTGGGGGCAAACCAAGGCATGGCCAGGACAGAGCACTGAGGCTGGGGTGTCGTAGAGGAAGTCTGTGGAGCTGGCTCGCAGGGTGTGGGGCAAAGGCAGATCTGATGGCTCTGGTCCAGTGGTGGGAATTTCTTGTGCCAGCTCCTTCCTGGTCGCAAGAGTTCCCCTCCTCCAGGAAAGTGCTGAGTGAGAAAGGAAAAGGAGCTGGGATGGGATGGGAGAACCTGCCCCTTGTCCCCCAGCCCAGACCTCTCATGCTGGTGGTGGTGGTGGTATTTCCCGAAGAGGACCCAGCCCCACTGTAACCATCCCAAGGCGGTGATGCGCTGCCCAAAGGCTGGACTGGAGCATCTCTCTGTCCCGCTGCTCTGTACCCTTGCTCCCCACCCCAGCCCTGCAGCTTCTGGCCCCCTTCCCAGCAGCAGGAGCTGGCTGCCCTTGGGTAGTTGTCTCTCCCCGTCACGTTGACCTCTGTGTGCTCCCAGCCCCGTGACAGCACGGCGATGGCGGGTTGCCCAGCCCAGTCCATTGGCGGGGCCACGGCTGCTTCTCCACTGCATCCCAGACAAGTGGTAACTCTGCTTCTGCCAGCACCAGGGCTGGGATGGGGACAAAGGGGGACATATCCTCATGTGCCACAGGTATGTCAGGGCTGGGGACCCCAGGATCACCTATACATCACCCTCTTTCCTTTCCATCAGCAGAGTTGGGTTATAAAAAAACCTCCCAAACTAGAGCACAAGGAGAGAGCACAAATAGCTCTTGCTTCTTGGAGTTTGCTGGCAAAGGTGGCAGGGTGCCCAGAGGCTGGATGCCCACAGGGGCATCCCCTGGCCATGCTGCATGGCTGTGGGCTGGGGTAGGGCCAGCTGCCTGACGATGGGGAGCGGAGACATGTGGTGTGGCGGTGCTGGGAGGGAGGGAGATCGATCCTGTGCAGACCTCCAGCCCTCCACAGCAAGCCGAAAAGGCACTGGGGGGGCCTTCCACTCTCCCCCTTCCTCTCTCCCATGCTGGGAGTGTTGATCTGCTTGAGGGTAGGAAGGCTCTACAGAGAGGTCTGGACAGGTTGGATTAATGGACTGAGGTCAACAGTATGAGGTTTAATAAGACCAAATGCCGGGTCCTGCACTTCAGTCTCAACAACCCCCTGCAATGCTACAGGCTTGCAGATGAGTGGCTTTGGCCTGGGACTGGAGGTCCCCGGGAGAGTGAGCCCCATCCCTCCAGTAACACCAGCTCCTTGGCTCCCCGCAGTTGTGCTGGTGGTGGTGTTCGGGATCTGCTGGGCCCCCTTCCACACTGACCGTCTCGTCTGGAGCTTTATCTCCACCTGGACCAGCCACATGCTCCACATGTTCCAGTACGTCCACATCATCTCCGGCATCTTCTTCTACCTGAGCTCGGCTGCCAACCCCATCCTTTACAACCTGATGTCCACCCGCTTCCGGGAGATGTTCAAGGAGGTTATGTGCCACCTTGGCCACCGCCCGCTACGGTCACGGAAACACTCACCCAGCGTCACCCGTGCCACCACGCGCAGCACCGAGTGCGAGCCCGTGCCCAGCACCAACGGGCTGCCCCTCTCTGACGCCGAGGAGTACGAGCTGGAGGAAGTGAAGGGGGGCCAGGCCGCCCCCCACACAACATCCCTCTGCTGAAGAGGGGGCAGATGGGGGGGGGACTGGGACCGGCTTTCTTCACCATCAGTGTTCATCTGGCTGTGGCACCCATCTCACGGGGGGGAGTGGGGCAGGAGCCATGGAGGGGTCCCCGCCTCTCTGCGTCGTCCTGTGGGGATGCAAAGGCTGCTTTTCTCAACAGCACTGCTCCCAGGACACGGTGGCGATGGCCGTGCTGTGCCCTGGCTGTGTCACACCTGCTGCTCCCAGCACTGGGGCTGGCCAAGGCCAGGGCATCCCTCATGGTGCAGACAGTTGGCTCCTATGCCAGCAGTCCCCCAGACAAAACACCCCATCCCTCTCGGCCCAGCAGGATGAGCCTGTGGGTGCCAGTGATGGGGGTGTCAGGAACCCTGGGATGTTTTGGGACACCCGTGCTGATACTCGTGGGGTCAGGAGAGTTTTGCACACAATGGAGTGGGGGGAAAAAAAGGGTCTGTGGGTGATTTCTCTTTTGAGACCTCCCCAGGGTTCTCTGGCACCAATGTACCCTTGATTTTCTTGCACATTCCTTGGGTGGTGCCAGACAGCGTTGGGCTGCAGGGTGCCAGCACAGCTTCTTGCTCCCAGCCTTCCTCTGCATCCCTAGCTGCTTGAGAGCAAGGGAAGGTGCATAGCTGCTCCCTCCAGAACTGGAGCCTGCAGGGGAAAATGGGGGACAGTGGGGGTCCGCAGCTGCCTGCAGGGCTGAGGCACAGATCCATGCCTGTCCCCACACCCCATGGATACGCTGCTCTCCCCCTTCTGACCTGCATCTGGTGGGTGCCACCCTTCTCTTCCTCAGCCCCCATGGCCTCCTGAACCCCGGGGGATTGTGGAGAGCCCTCCTTTAGCCCTGCTCTGTGCAGGCTGAGCCTCACTGAGAATTAAAAAAAAAGCTGTTGGCCTGATTTGTGCCCTGGTTGTGTCTCCCAGGACCTAGCTGTGCTCCCAGCACACGACTGAATGCAAGCCGTCCTCCTGGGGGGTGATGAGCAGGGTATGTGCCAGGGGGAGGGGCACCAGGGGTGTCCCACCAGTGCTGGTGCCACGCGGGTCTATGGGGCCAGGTGGCCTTAGGGCACAGCACGGTGTGAGGGGGATGCAGACACCCTTCCTGGTCTCTGGGATGCCCAGGCTGAGCTGGGGCCTCCTGAGTGATGATGATCTATCTGTCCCCAGACACGCGGCTCAGGAAATGTCATGAAAATGCCAGGGAGCGTGGGCTGGCTGGTCACGCTCCCTCGGGCTGGAAGGATCCATTGATTTACTGTCTGAGATCAATGCCACTGCCTTCCTGGTGTACACCAGGTCCTCCCATGGGATGAGATATCAAAGCTCCAAAATGCCACCTGAGGGGCTCTCCGAGCAGCCTGGGCTTTTGCCTCTCATGATTTCCCAAGCCTCAGTTCTCCCCTGGCGTGGCACCCCACGGCTGTGCCTCTGGGCAGTGTGGATGTGCCAGCGGGGCATGCCTGGGGACCTGAACAGACATACCAGAGGAGCAAGCCTCAAGCAGACCACTGCCAGGGGCTGCTGCTGCTGCCACTCTGTTTCCAGCTCCTCCTGAGCACATCACATGGGGCCATGGTCAGGACAGCGACCAAGAACAGGCAGGATTCGGGGCTTGCAAACTTCCCCCTGCCCTCATCATCCTGGTCCCTGGTTCAGGGGCAGCATGGATGGCTCTTTTCCCTCTCCCCATTCCCACAACAGGGTCTGCTGTGGGCAAAGCACTTCCTTGGCCCTTGCAGAGTCCTTGAAGTAACTTTGGACTTCAGGGTTCTGCCAGCTGCTTGCAGCCTCTCTCCAGAGGACACCAGCGTGGTCAAAGGCATTGAGATCTATCTTTTTCCTTGCGTCTCTGACTCCCATTGCTGATGGTCCTGGCAGGGGACAGCACCCTGGCATCTGTGTGGGGCCCCTTGTCACTGCTGTGTGAGTGGATGTGACTGATGCCTCCTTGATGGTCATTATTCCCCCATCTTACTTCACCCGACGGCTTCCCCAGCCAGAAATCTCTAGGAAATGGCTTTTTAATAGATGGACAATAGCATTTTATTACTCAGTGACAGCTGCCTGCATGAAGCTTCGGTGTCCCTTGTGCTGTGAGTTGGGAGGACACATCCCCCTGCTCATGAGCAGCTGGCCTATGTGGGGGTACGGCTGTAGCTGCTGCAATTGGAATTCCTTGGTCAGTGCCAGAGGACAGAGTGTGTGTCTCCAAGGATTTATTTTTTTTTAGGGTCCTAGGGCTCAGCACAGGTGGAGTGGAGTTCAGAGCAGCCAGAAAGGTGAGGCCCTGGCTTTGTCTTCATCCAGCCTTGTATCCCCAGCTGCCCTGCCATCCCCTGATGTGGGACACCCCATCCTCCTCAGCTACCCCAAATTCCCCTCTTGGAGATGCAGGAGGGGAATGTGCTGCTGAGACCCCAGCTTGTTGGGCCGTGTTGCTGGGGGTGCCCTGCTGCCCACTCCCCCACAGCTGGGCCAGAGATCACCCTGGAAAGCATCCCGAAGGCTTGTGAAAGCCACAGCTGCAGCACGGCCGATGACACCTCCTGGGTGGAGACGTGTGAGCAAACTTTGCTCCCCTGGCCAGAGTTTTGTGACATCGTGTGGAGACAACCCCAAAACCCTGAGTACCACACACCAGGCGGGCTTGTGAGTGATGCTGCAATCGAAGGCTCCTGGGTAAGTCAGGGCACGAAACCTAATAGAAAAGAAACAGATCTCCTGGGGTAGAATGGTTTCACCAAGAGGGTTTTACAGCTCTGCTCTTCCCATCACTACTTGTTGGAACCCCCAGGAAGGGAATTGCAGAACCTGCTTGTTCCAAGGATGATGCTCCCCACTGCCCTGCACCCTCAGGGTCAGCCTGGTCCCCTGCCACCTCCCCGGTATAAATCAGAGGGATTAGTCCTGAGGGGTAGGTGATGTAGATGCAAAGAGTACTACGGTGGAGGAGGCAGCAGAAGCCAGAGACAGGGCAAGTTGCTCCTGCTGCTCCCACCTGTGTGTGATCGATCCACCAGCACTTCAGGATGCGTATGGGGTAAGGAGGATCCCAAAGCACTGCCTGAGAGTTCTCACCAACCTTTCAGGACCTGAAAGCCTGGAAGGGACAGAGCAGAAGGACTACGAGGGGCCAAGAGCTGGGGGAAGTGTGCAGATGCTGTTGCTCCAGGTCTTCACATGGAGCTGGAAGAAGCATCTCTGTCCCTGCAGCACAGAGCACGTGCCTGGGTGAAGCTCCATGCCACCATCTCCTCTCCAAACATTTTGTTCCCAAAGAGCCGTTCCCCAAAACACGTCCATCTGTCTTCTCAGAGTTATGGCAGTGTCTGTCCAATAGCCAGTTCCTGCCTAACCACCCACTCCCAGACCTGGGGGAACCCTCCTGCCCTCCGTGCCCACTCAGCACCCCCATGGTGAGCAAACATCCCTCCTCCATCACCTACAGCCCCACTCCCAGGAAAGTCCCTCTCTCCCAGCAGCTCGTGGAGCTGTTTTCTCCCCCATGCTGCTGCACACGCTGAGTGACACAGTATCTCCAAAGCTTCCAATAAAAAGATTTACCACTGTAGCTTTAGGGATTAAAAAGCAATCCATCTACGAGGCTGCCCCAGCCTTGTAAGGCTTTATTTTGTGCTGTGGTTGTTTCCAACAGGCGTGTGGTGGTATTTTTTCTTTACAGAGCCAAACTCAAGTTTTCCAGCGATTGCCTCGTATATTTGGAGCCACGATGGATGGCTTCAGAGAGTGCCAGCAGATTTTTTGCCGCCCCTCCTCAATAAGCCAAGAGAAGGGTTGTTTTTCACTTCCTTTGCACAGGCATGGTATGGGGACAACTCATACAGCATGAGCTTGGCAAAGCTGCTGTGTGCCTAGGGGCTGGTGGTCCCTGGCTGGGGCTGGGCAGAGGGGCCAATTCAGGCTGCCCAGCCATGGATGAGGCATGGTGGCCTTCCCCTCTAAGATCCCCGCTTTGTGAGGAAGCAGGGCAGCAGGAAAATGTAAAAAACATCAGGAAGCCGCAGGATGTGCTGAGGTTGAGCTCAGCACCAATTTAGGCTGCTTTTTGAACCTGCTTCTTTCAATTATTCCTTGTCCTCCAGGCTAGTGGTAGCAGTGAAAGGCTGACGCCTGGTGCCCACAGACTGGTGAGGGGCAGCACAGGGGGAGGCAGAAGGGCAAACAAACAGTGAGAGAAATAGATGTAGGATTTGATTCTGCTCCTCAGGGACGCCCATGGGCTCAGTCTTTAGCCCCCCGCTGGAGGCAGCTCATCTTCCCGCCCGGCTCTTTAATGGTTTTCCAAAGAGCCAGGAGGACTCATGTAGGAACCAGCTTTCCAGGCTGCCACCCACTGCGGGGTCTGAGGTGGGGGGGGAAGCACAGCCCACCCCAGGGCCTGGGTGGAGAAGCTCAGTCGCAGCTCCGTGTGCTCAGGGTGACTCAGCTGTGGTGCGGTGTGAATGTCACCTGCACTGGGGACAGTCTTCTCCACGTCACAGCAAACTCAACAGCACTGGAGGGGTCAGGCCATGTGCAGGGAAGGGATGGGCTCCCCGTACCCCACTTCTCCTTGCCTTAGGGCACTTAGGGAGGGAACACACTGGGGCTAGATGGGCAGAGGGCAACTCCAAGATGGGAAGATCTGTGTGTTATTTAAGGACCTCCCTGCCTGAAATCCCACTGTCCTCATGGCAGGGTGACAGGAAGAACAGAGATGTGATGCACAGTGCCCTTCCCCACAGCCTGGCAGTAATGTGCAGGGACAATTTCATGGGCAAGGTGGCCCATTAAAGCCACTGTCACCTTCACAAGTATCACCTGGGGCAGGGTTAAAATCCCACTGCAGTGGGTTTGAAGAGACAGACTGTCTGGGTAGCCCACGCCTTCTCCCGTCACGACCGTGTTGTTGCTAAAGATGACAGAATTGATGTCAGAGGAGCCTGCGTGATGCTTAATTTGGTTCATGGGGACACTTTGGTTAAGAAATGAAAGTGATGCATAATTAGCACGGCAGTAAGTGGATTAAAGCTGGCTGGATGGCAGAGCTCCAGGCCAAGTGGGGACTGCTAACAACTGGCTGCGACTGCTGGCAGGGCTGGGGGGATTGGGCTCAGCCCAAGGCTCCCACATCGTCCTTGAGCAGGTCCCCAGGGCTTGGGAAGTGCAAGTGGAGGACCCCTAGACTGACCCAGAGGACAACACTCTGAAAAGGGCTTCTCCATAGCCCACAAGTTTCCATCCCATATACATCATATTCAGCATAAAGCTGCGAGTGTAAGGAGGATGGAGCCACTCTTCTTAATGTCATCCAGTGTTAGGACAAGAGGCAATGGGATTAAGCTGGGACACAAGAGGTTTAGAGTAAACATAAGGAAAAACTTCACAGTGAGGGTGACGGAGCACTGGAACAGGCTGCCCAGGGGGGTTGTGGAGTCTCCTTCTCTGGAGGCGTTCAAGACCCGCCTGGACACATTCCTGTGTGACTTAATCTAGGTGATCCTGCTCTGGCGGGGGGGAGGTTGGACCGGATGTTCTTTTGAGGTCCCTTCCAACCCCTGACGTGCTGTGATTCCGTAACATTCTGCGCTCTACAGCGACAAACGTCCCCGTTGGGCTGCGACTCGCAGCAAGTTGGGGAACTGTAGAAGGTTTGGAGAAGTCACACCCCCCCCCCTCAACCAGGTGGAAGCTGAAGCCCAGTTGCTCCTCTTTCCTTCTCCCACCCCTTCCCTTTCTGCTTGCTCCTCCATCTCCACGGTGGAGGAGGGGAGGAAAACCAAACCCTTGGGCGCAGGAGGCCCAAGGTGCCTCCTTACCTTGTGGCTGGCGTTGCTGAGCAGCTTCGCTGCCGTGAGGCCGCTGATCCCTGCCCCGACGATGACCACGTGTGCCGGGTTGGTGGCATTTTTCAGCCCCTCTTGGGCTATCTTCAGCAGCTCGTTGTAGTCCTCGTCGTGAAGGCAGTCGGGGAAAGTGGAAGACCACGCTGCGCTCACGAGGCAGCCGAGGAGGAGGAGCGTTCGGAAGAGGGCTGGGGGAGAGGAGGAGACAATGAAGGCTCCCGGCGAGTTCGTTTTGCGGTGACGCAAACCGGTGCCGAGAACGTTCACGTCCAAACCCCCGCAGGGGAACATCCATCAAATCTGTCTTCGGCTCCGCGGGGGTGGTGGTGACGAAACCCGTGACGACAGCAGGTCTCTCAGGGCTGCAGCCAGATGTCAAGTTTGGGGGTCAAGAAATGGGACTTATTTTATATTTTAAGGGGGAAATCAAGCCCATAAAGGACTTTTTTTTTTTTTACCCCCCCCCATGTTCCTGGAAAAACTGGTGAGGCCCCAAAATGACTTTGACCATTTTGAAGCTCGGAAGACTCTCTGCTGGGACTTCACGTGGCAAGAACTTGGGGGAGCTTGTTGTCCCTGGTGTCCCAGCTGCCCCAGGTCACCCACGGCCGCAGAATAAAAGGGTGGAAGGAGGAGACCGCGTTATTTAGAAAGACAAACGCTGTCGGAGACTCTTGAGTAGATGGAACTGATGCCACCCAGGGAGGTGGACAGATGGGAACAGCTGATAGGACTCCTCGCATGACACCAGCAGATCTTTTCAGGACTGGAACCTTGGGGTCAGGAAATGGGATTTATTTCCTCCTTTTTAAGGTGAAATCAAGCCCATTTATTTAACATTTAGGTTCTGAGGTGCCCCCAAGGGACTGGAGATACCCCCAGGATCAACCAGGGTTCAGAAGAACCGTTTCTACAAGAACGGGTGCAACGAAATGTGAATATTTCCCTGGGGAACAAAATTTTGAAGCGAAACCACCTTGGGATTTGTTTTGGGGTTGGTTTGGTTGGTTGATTTATTTTCTTCTGATTTTGGTTTCTCTTCTCCGAAATAACTCCAGGGCAACTTTCACTTCCTTTTCCTCCCACCCAACCATTGGTTTCCTTCCAGGAGAAGAAGAAAAAAAGCTTTTTGGTTTGTTTGCGGTTTTTTTTAAAGCCATAGCCTGGGGTAATTTGGGTTAAATTTCTGCTTTTGCTGGAACAGCCCCAGATCTGGAGCTCCACAGCACCTGCTGTGGACACACCTCAGGAGTGACCTTCTGAGGGACCCGACTCCTGATCCCGGGTCTTTCTACAGCCTCAGCCAGCTCCTTGAAGACACTAACCGTGGTGGTAACATCGATTAGGAAGAATCTGCTACCGTTAGGCTGTCGCCAGCGGGGTTGTCTTCTTCAAAGCATGGCACAAAGTGACATCATCTTGAGGTGGGTGCCTCCACCTCCCTGACCTGTTGCTGGTCTTCCTTGAGGACCAGGAGTGCTGCCTTGAGTGGTGGGGGTTTGGGGTGAGGGTTCATAGCGGTGTTGAGCCAGCAGCCGGGCTCGCCGCCTTCATCTCGCCCAGCGTGGTCATCTCCAAGACCTATGGACCACAAGGAAGATGAAGGCAGATCCCGTTTGGGGAGCAACTACGTTGAACCCAGCTCTTGGAAGCACCTGATGGCTCTCCATGGAATCATGATGGTTGGAAGAGACCTTGAAGATCTTCAAGCCCATCCTCTAGCAGGTGGGTCTACGTGGAGAAGCCGCACAACCATGCCAAGGACGGGGCCTCCAGGAAGGTCCCTGGAGCTTCCGCTGGTGTTTCTATCTACACAACTAAGGACATCCCACTCCCCGCGTTTCCAAGGGAGGTCTCTCACCTGGAGCTCCAAATTTCCAAGTGGTGGTGAAACACCCTGGGCTGAAGAAAAGGGGGGTTGTGGTTTGTGCTGGCAGGAGGTGACACAAAAGGCAGATGCTCCACCAGATGAAGGACCAAAAAAAGGACCCAAACCCAAGCCCTGAGGTGAAGGACAACCAGAAGAGCAGGGGCAAGAGAGCTCCAAGAGTTGGGGAGAGAGTCACTCACCAGGTCCAGCCATCGTCCCAGTAGGATGATGAGTCTTCTGCTGGGATCTGGTTTCATTTTATACCCTGGCTGGAGAAAAAAAAAAAACAAAACAACACCACACCAAAGCCAACCATCCACCCACACAACTCCACCAACCAACTCGTCTGGGGTGACTCAAAAAAAAAAAAAAAAAGTCATCGGGCAATCAGCTCAACCCCGGAAAGACCAAAATGTGATTTGTCAGGAGAAGAGGAACCAACAATGGAGTGTGGGGGCAGCGGCTCCTCGGCGGGTTCTGTTGGTGTTTTATCACCTCCCTTGGTCTTACCAGCTTTGGCCATCAGCCACCGTGTCTTGGGGTTGATGATGTGTTATCACTCATCCATGGAATGGTGGGGGTTGGAAGGGATCTTCTGGAGATTATCTGGTTCAACACCTCCCCCCACCACCACCACCAACCACCACCACCTCCCTGCTCCAGCAGGTTTGCCCGGAGCATGTTGCCTGGAAAGGTTTGGAATCTCCCCAGAGAAGGAGACTCCATGACCTCTCTGGGCAACCTGGGCCAGGTTCTGCCACCCTCACACCAAAGAAGCTTCTCCTCTTCTTCAGGTGGGTTCCAGTCAGTTCCTGGTGCTGGGCACCGCTGGGAAGAGTCTGGCCCCATCCTCTTGCCCCTCCATCCCTTAGAGCATTGAGAAGATCCCCTCTGAGTCTTCTCTTCTCCAGCCCTAGCATCACCCAGAGAGATTCTCCGGTTCCCTCATCATCTCTGGAGCTTCCTCTCCAGTAGCTCCTGGTCTCTCTTGAACTGGGGAGCTTAGAACGGGACCCAACACTCCAGAGGTGACAGAGTGAGAGGAGACCATCCCTTTGACCTGGTGGCCCACGCTCTTCTTCATGAACCCCGGGGAGACCTTGGCCACAAGGGCCCATCACTGGCTCACGGGCATCTTGTTGTCCACCAGCACTCGCAGGTCCTTCTCCATGGAGCTACCTCCCAGTAGGTCACCCCCCTCCCCTGTACTGGTCCATGGGGTTATTCCTTCCCATCTGCAGGACCCTCCACTTGCCCTGGTTGAACTCCATGAGGTTTCCCTCCACCCAACTCTCCAGGTCTTGCTGGACAACCTTCTGGTGCGTCAACCACTCCTCCCAGTTTAGTACCATCAGCAAACTGGCCGAGGGTCCACTCCGTCCCTCCATCCGGGTCGTTGATGAAGATGTTGACCAAGACTGGACCCAACGCTGACCCCGGGGGTGGGAACACCACGAGCTCCAGGCCTCCAACGAGACCCTCCGCTGCCGACCCCAACCCTCGGAGCTCCTGTCCTTCAGCCAGATCTCGACTCCCCTCATGGGCCACTCGCCCAACCCACGCTTCCCGAGCTTGCCAAGGAGGATATTATGGAAGACGGCGTCAAGAACCTGTCATCCCGATCATCAGGGTACAGCCAAGGTGACCACACCCTTCTCCAGAAAGGGCAGAGTCCTTCCCAGCAGTGAAAGATCAGCTTTGATCATTTCTTTTACCTCATGTTGCGTCAAGAGGTTCCACCTCAATCTGTCTTCATCTCCACGGGCTTCATCCTGCACCCCGGCGAGATCTCTGAGCTCAAGTCCAAACCCCTTATTACCGGGGACGGGACCGGGCAGTTCCAATCGATGGGTCATCTACTGGATGCTCCTTCGGTGGAAGCGTTGGGCTCGATCCCACCTGGAGCTGAGATGCCTTCACTGAAACAACAGGACCTGGGTGAGTTGTCCCAAAGTGGACAAAGGGGTGGGGTTTTTTGGTTTTTTTTTTTTTGTATTTCCCCAGAAACCTCTGACCCACCAGAACAGCGGGAACCAAGCTGAAGGAACCACCCCTTGCCTTGTTCACCACCCTACAGACCTAACTCTGGAGGTACCTCCCGTCGAGCTGCTCCTCAGAAAACCAAACTAGGCCAAGAAACCACACCCCCCACCACCCCAAAGTTCTCCTCCAAACGTTCTGGTTCCTTTGATTACACCATAAAAAAAAAACCAAAAAAAAAAAAAGAAGAAAAAAGCAAAACCCAACCAAGAAGGGAAAAAAAAAAACCCAACCCAAACCCAAACACACCTTTTTCAGCTCCTTGGATGATTCACTTGAGGAAACGAAGCTCCGTGACGGGGCTCCTCAGGCTTCTGAGCCACCAGGAGTGACCTCATGGATGGGACTTCCCCGAGGAAGTGCTTTGCTGGAAGTGCTGACGCAAGAATCGTTTCCTTGCTGAAATTCTCCCCTTTTTTTTTTTGGGGGGGGGGGGATGTTTTATTTTTTTGTTTTCCTCGTGACGCTTTCGGTTCTCCTCGAGTCGGAGCCCTGAGCTACGGCCATCGAAGGAGCAACAAAGTCAACCCCTCGTCCTCTTGAGCAGTTTGGTCTTTCGACGCCCGGGTGTCCTCCTTGGCCACCCAGGTGGCAAAGTCGAGAGCACAATAATAACAATAATTATTGTCGTTATTTTTGTTTCCCGTTGTCTTCCTTTAGGTCTCTGATGGCGACGGCTCAAGCCACGGAATCCCAGCACGGTGTGGGTTGGAGGAACCTCCGGAGGTGCCACCTCCCCTGCTCCATCCAGCAGGGTCACCTGGAGCAGGAGATCGAGGTGGGTTTGGAGTCTCTGCGGGGAAGGAGACTCCACAACCTCTCCGGGCAACCTGGGCCAGGCTCTGGCTCCACCAAACTCAAGAAGTTTCTCCTCCTGGAACCTTCTGGGTTCCAGTTGGTGCCCGTTGGCCCTTGTCCTGTCGGTGGGCTCCATCCTCTTACCCTCCCTGGAGGCTCTCTAGATATTGATCAGCACTGAGAAGACCCCTCTGAGTCTTCTCCTCTCCAGCCCAAAGAGATGCTCCAGGTTCCTTGGCATCTCCAGAGCCTCTACTGGACTCTCCCCAGTACCTCCCGATCTCTCTTGAACCGGGGAGCTTAGAACTGGACCCAACACTCCAGAGGTGGCCTCATTAGGGCAGAGTAGAGGGGGAGGAGACCCTCCCTTGACCTGGTGGCCACGGTCTTCTTCACGGCCCCGTCTTCCTGAGCAGAGCCAGACTCAGCACCATGATTTGTCCCCGTCAAATCTCGATGAGATCGTGGGGTTTTGGGGGGATTTTTTTTGCTACGTTGAATCATAAAAAAAAAAACCATCTCGATGTGGGAAGGAAACCTCAGAGCATCGCGCCCGGCTCCCAGAGGTCGAGTCTTGGAGAACCACGCCGGCTTTGGCAAGCTCAGCTGGTGGTGTCCAACCGGGACGTTCTAATGTAGTAGTTCTAATGTAGTTGAAACTACAGCCCAGAAGAATGGTCGACGAACCACGGCAAGGGGAGGACCGACCGCGGCCCGTGGACAAGCCCCTCCCAGGAAGTCATCTCCTGAGGTATTTACAACCGAAACACCCTCTTGGGTGACCCTGGTCTCTGAGGAAGGGCCTCTACAAATAACTTCAGCCCCTGGCGACCAAGATTGGTATCTCGGCCACCCAGTAGGAGCCACAGATTGACATCCGGTGGCACCCCCTTGGCTTCGGCGGACCTCGTCGACGTAGACACCGCGGGGGTTCGTGGTGCCACGTTCAACGGGGCTCCTCGGGAGAAAGGTAGGTTGTGGGGCTGGCCCGGCCACGGGCTTCTTGATGGGACCTCTGGTGTGTTTCTCCAACAAGGTGGAGATGTTTGCGGTCCCGGTTCTTCGCCCGGTGCCTTTTAGGAGCCCCAGTCCTGGGGGCAACTTCAGCTTCCCCCAAAACCACGTCCTAGGCGGTGCCGAGGACGTTCGTTGTGCTTTTCCCGTCGCCTCCGGTCTCCTCCAAAGACCACGGTGGGTTTCGTTGCAGGACGCATCTCCCCCAGCACCAAGGGACCGACTCGGCCTCCAGTTCGTGATGTCCACAAGTTCTCCTTCCCCGAGTCTTCTTTAAAACCAGGGGACGACCAGAGGCAGGAACTTTTTCTCCTGCGAACCGAAGGATCGGGCGTTTTCCCGGAGGATTTTCTTCCGGATCACGTCCAAGTAGGAAGAAAATCCACCAGTAGAACGTCTGGAAAAGGCAAAAAAAAAAACCAACCCCAAAACCCCAAAAAAAAGGTAAAGAAAACCAACAAAACCCTTTGGTTTGCGTCGATATCTTTTTACCAGCTGGGCATCACCAGCTCGGTTCCCTCGCTACTGATCGGTCTCCGGGTCGGAAACCCGGTGACGCATCTCGTTCCAGGGGGGGGGATTTAGGGATTAGGTGACGAAACCCTAAAAAGTCTCCATCCCAGGAGATGCTTTTGGAGAGGTTGGGCTTCGCTAAAAGCCCGAGGAACGCGTGTCCCGACAAGTCCCTTCGAGTGCCACCTGGAATGCCGGGGGTTTTATTGTTTGGAGGACAAAGCACCCGTTGCCAAAGAGGTTCCTCCCATCTTCCTCCTCCTCCTCCTCCTCTTCCTTCAAGGTCGTTGGAAGAACAAAGGTTCTTCTCGGCCCTGGTGGCCCCACAGCGCTCGGGGAAGGGCGACGGAGACCCAGAGACTGGTGGGGGATGGGGGGGGGGGGGG
>WTSP01011675.1:21162-86795 GCA_025331215.1 Actenoides lindsayi | reverse complement strand
GCCCTCAGCACTACCCTCCACCCCCGCCTTTTTTTTTCCGTCCCCCCCCCCCCCCCCCCCCCTCCCTCCCCACCCCCCCCCACCAAAAAAAAAACCAAAACAAAAAAAAAACAAAAAAAAAACAACACAAAAAAAACCCCACTCTTGTACTTTATTTGATAATTTAACGGCACATGATTTAAATCAATATAAAATTCAAATACTTTTGTGCCACCTGTTGGATTTTGCCACTAATTACACATAACTGGAAGTGCACTTCTGTATTCAGCCTGGGAAGTATTTCCCGTAATGTTACTAAATGCCCTTATGAAAATACTACCTTATTTTCAGTTCAGAAATATTTTCTCTCTGTGTGAGCAGAGCGGTCTGTTTTTTCATCATAAAAATCCAATCTATAAATTACAGACAACATTCAATGAAGGCACAGTGTGATGCAGGGCGGGAGTCGGAGTTCTTGTGATAATGCAAGAACTATTTGGAAAGTTTTTATTGGAGAAACTCCAGTCTGATGGCTCAGGAGGTGGAAGTTACTGGTTCTAGGCACAGAAAAGCAGAGATGTAGCTGATGGGCTAGGAAAAGGAGTACACCAGGCCTGTGCTTTCCTCAGACCTGTGAATGCACAAACAAGCACCAGCACAAGTGCTCAGGCTATCAATCCTGGGCGGTCATACAACACAAAGCATGCCAAACGTTATACAGTTGAGACTCTCTCAAAAAACCAATTTTGTTCACCCCTTCTTCAGTAGCTGTCAAGTCATAATGTCAGGACGCATTTTATTGTATAAGAATAACATGATTTTATTTCACGTTATATTGGCCAGATTTATTTATTATATAGTAATATTGCTTTAGAATGCCCAGGTATAAATTAACTGCAAATAAAACTACATTCCAATAATTTTATCTGGATCTCACTAGAGCAGATAATGTCTTTCCATTTATTCTTTTTTTGCATATAATCACACCACAGATATCTTAGCATTCTTTGAGATCCAGAGGGGTAGAAGCATAGGATCACAAAATCACAGAATGTCTTTGGTTGGAAAAGACCTTCAAGATCATCTAGTCAAACCTTCAACCCAACACTGCAAGCTCACCACTAAACTATGTCCCTGAGGATGTGTGTCCACACATCATTTAAATGCCTCCAGGGATGGAGACTCCACCACTGCCCTGGACAGACCATTCCAATGTTTGATAACCCTTTCGGTGAAGAAATGTCGCCTAATATCCAGCCTAAAACTCCCTTGGCACAGCTTGCAGCCATTCCCTCTGGTCCTGTCACACGTCACCAGGGAGAAGAGGCTGTCCCTCTCCTTGCTCCAACTTCCTTTCAGGTAGTTGTAGAGAGTGATAAGATCTCCCCTCAGCCTCCTCTTCTCCTTTCAAGGTATGGGAAAGGACACCAGATCCCAGAGCACTTTTCCATGGCAACACCAGAAATAGCGAAACCCCCAAAACTGCTTTACTTTGCCTCCATTTACACCTCCTTACATTCTTTTCCCATTATTAAACTGAAAGTACACAGGACCATTAATGTATAAAATTGGGGTGTTGGCATTGTTTCCAGCTTGGCACACAAATACAGCCATCTCTTTTGTACATCTGTTTAAAAAGACGTGAGTACTGTTTAATGAAAATATACACGTGTTTTCTAACCTTACTATTTAAAGCGAAGCTGGCAAAAATTACAAAATGAAATTGCAAAATTAATAAACCGTATCAGGCAAATTGTATGTACAGCACAGAATTTCCATGCTGACATCTGTCAGTCTGATTCGCAGAAGGCTTTAGTGATAAATTTAGCTGAGTCTTCTATTACCGAACAGTATCTTTAAACTGACTTCATCGACCCCAATTTTATCTACTTTGGATTTTATGATAACCCTGCTTCAAAATCTTCTCTTGTTTTATGAGGACAATTTTCCACTGTTTGAACAGTCATAAACGGCCACAAAATGTACAAGATGACAGAAAAATACACCAAGTAAAATTAAAGTGTTTACACACCAGTGTTTTGCTCTTGGCAAGTGCATAAGTGACTTCACAAGATGCAAGTCAGTGCGAATTACATATTACACATTGTCTTTTTAGACCAGTCTTTAGGCAACATGAGCACGTCCCAGGGACCCAACACAATGGCTGGTTTTTTTGTTCAGTTTCTAAAGACTCATAAATAGCATCTCAGAGTTTAGTTCCTAATGTGGTAAAAGAAAATATGACGGCTTGGACTAAACTGAAACCCAATTATTTAAGAAATGCACAACTGACTTCTCCGGTTTCATTCCCAACAATGTCCCCCTTGTGAATTATATTAATTAATTGTTGTAAATTTATTGCTACATATTCAAATAAGCCAAGAAGCAGGGAAAACAGAGTCTTACACCATTTCAGACCTCTCCTGCAGGAGAAAAAAAAATAAATTAAAAAGAAGCAGTTCCCATTTATCTAGTGCTTTTTAAAACAGCTGTAAAACAGTTGATGAAATCTCTTGTGCGGTGGAATTTACAATTTTTAAGAAGCCTTTCTCAGAGAGGAGGAGTCAGTAGAAGTTTAGCCATTGTAAGCCAAAATCTAAAGAACACTATATCAATTAAGAAGGAAACAATGATTTTTGTAATCCCCTTTCTCAGCAACCCCAGGTAGACTTCTTCGATGCAGACAAGGTTGGGAGAAAAAGTTTTGGCTTGGTATTGTTACCAATCCTTCCTTGAACAGAGGAAGAACTATAAAAGATCTAAAATGGGCACCCAACAATGATGTCAGAGACCTTGAAGTCATGACACATATGATGTCTCAGCTGCATGAAGTCACATTCAAAGGAGGTCAAATACACACATTCACTGTAGAGGTGGTTGGATTCCTGCCTTGCAGGGAGGGAGGGATTGAGCAAGTAAGTGAGAAAGACCTTCACTTACTGGCTGATATCTTTTCAGTTTGAACTTCAGAATGAGGTAGCCCTTTCCAGTGACAGACAAGCCTGGAAATGAGCCCAGAGAAGGAAATGCTGCACAGAAAGAAGAAAAGAAGAAAGAAGAAGATGAAAGAGGAAGGAAGATTGAAGGTTTCTCCTTCAACCAGGAGAATGATACAGCTTAATCTAGGAAGCCATCTCAGAAAATGTTGCTCTTAACCTCTTCCTCCTGTCAAAGATTTTAACACTACCTAGGTTGTGACTTTCACCAGAAGGCATCCTTTTCAATTCTTCTGCGATTTTCATTGCTGTGTTATGATTTCTCAGCTCAGAACATAATTTTGGTTTTAATGCCTTTTTTTACAGGCCACTCAGAAGGGAGTCAAGCTCCTTTTTTTCCATTCCTCTGCATTTCAAAAGCACTATGTTTTTCTCTTCTCCCTATACATATATTCCTTCTGATTACTCCAGGAGCAACAACTGTTAACTGATCCATGTGACACCTTGCTTAATCTATGTTCTTTCTTAGTTCTAAATTAGAAGTAACAAAATGGGCTAATTATGGGGTCAGAGTAGTTGAAAACACAAAAACCTCATGTTTATCTCATGCAATAACAAGAGTTACATCTACAGTTCAGGTTCCATTTTTCAGGAAAAAAAGGTTCTGCTTTGATTCCAAAGAGGCTATAAAATATTTTCTGTAGATATGGAGATACACTGGTGTGGGAAGAGTTCAGAGAAATGTGTACAGACTGTGTAGAAATGTATGGGATATAGTTTTCCTGGTTCATAAGGTATACATTTCGGGTGATGGTCTCTGTGTTTCAATAACTGTGGGAGGAAGCCTGACTTTAAAAAGTGCATCCATCTTCCTAGACAAAAGAAAAGATCAACTTCCCAGAAACTTTTGTCACAGAGTCAATTCTTGCACAATGACATGTAATGCTAAATAAATCATTTTTTGAATTACGAATTGTGAATCCATCACCCTGGACAAATGTTATTCATCTGAGGAGAGAAAAAAGGATGACCTAAGAATAATTGTCTACAAGTATTCAAAAGAGAATCTGATTTGTGACTCCCATTTTGGAGTGCAAGTGCTAAAGTTGTTGCCAGCTTTTAAAATCTCTCCTTTGACTTTCAAGTAATGTGTGTGTGGTTAAAAGCCAATTAGAGAACAGTGGTATGATTTGGTGATGCAAGGCAAGTGGCACTGTTTAAAATGTCATTAAAAATCTACTCTCTTTACAGACTTAGATAAGGCCTCTCTTTCCTTTAGTCATGCTTGGATATCCTATTCAATGTAGTTACCAGACTGATATTAACAAGAATTAATGTGTAAAAGTAACGCTCTCACTTTGCATTTTCAGCTGTTTAAAAAGTTGAATGACTGACTATACATTCAAGCAAAAGAACTGTTCTCTCTGGCCAAACAGTGTGACCCCATCCTCCATCACTTCCCTAACTAGGTGTAAGTGGAAGGTCATATTCTTCCCTGCAGTTCACATTCGCAGAATTTGTATACAAGTGTCAGCAGGAAACAGTCAATTTAGCTGACAAATCATAAACCAATATTTTGTGATGTACAGAAACTTTGGACTCTGCCAATGTGCCAATCAGTATGTATGTATGATGAATCATCAAGCAAATATTCCAGGGCATGCGAAAAAAATATGAATCCAGGCTCAACCCACATGCCAATCAATCTGAGATTGCCCGAAGTATCATGAAACATATTTGGAGACAAGTAAAAAAAATTTCCGGGCTCTGCCAGGATGCTGGGCCAATCAATCATGGTGTGGCTGATGAATCATGAAACACACTCTGCAGCATGTCAGCACACATATGCGGTTGGCACAGTTCTCATCACCCCGAGTTTGTCTTGCAGTTAAATTGACCGAAGGTGAGTTATAGGACCGTTGTTTCTCCCACCTACTGACCTCTGCAACCAGCCACTCTTAAATCCTCCTGCGCTGCCCTTCGTTAAAAGTGGAAATTCAAGACAAAGGTTCAACACGAGAGCAAACACAGTCTCGATGTCAGATGAGCTGTTAACATGGTGCTGAAAGATGTTGAACACATATTTTGACAACAGAACAGACACCTACAAGAGTGGTATTCTCTTCAAAGTTTTCCATGTTATTTACACGGAAATGTCACAACACATAATAAATATGTAATATAACACATAATTTAAAATAAGTAAACAAACAAACAAATAAATAAATAAAAGGTAAATCTGGAATTTAGGTCACTGTGCCATTGGTAATCTTTTTACTTAATCAGCTCCTATCTCTACTGTGATTCATTATACCGAGGGAAGGTGGAGGAGGGCACCATGGCACTGTTATTATTTTTGTTCTCCTGTGTCAGCCAAAATTGTTCAGCATAAAATATTTCTACAGAGCTACCAAATTTTTATAACATATCAAAATCATGTGGGTGAAATTAGCACTGTCTGCCAGCCTATTCTCCTTTGTCTTGTGAACCAGCCCCCATTGCAAATATTCTAATAGTGTGCTGCAAAGCATTTTCCATCATTACATGAATATTCGTCTTGTGTGACGTTTTCTAGTTGACATAAGGTTTTTGAGTTAAAAGATGTATGTTTGAAAAAAGCAACTATTTTACCAAATCCTAACTCCTGTACAGTTTGAGTACTAATTGTGTCCCTCTACCTAATATTATTTTAGGGTGCATTTCTAGACCAAGGCAGAACTTACCATGCCAGCAGGAATGGCATTTGCATAAATAACAGTGGCAGTCACTTTTTAAAACAAATTAGGAGTAAAGAAGGTGCCCATCTTCATACCACATTTTTCCAGCTATAGTCAGCTAGGCTATGTGATGAACTGGTAAAAGGTTCTCACAGGTACTCCAGCAGCAAGTGTTCCATTTTACATCAAATAAATTACTGAAAGAGCAATCCAGGTCCTGATTCCTCATGAGTATGCTATCCAGTTCTGTATGGACTCTGTAACATCAGCATTATTTGATTAAACAGATTACTCAGACTTTCCTAACGACTCCAGCATTCATGTGGCATGGCAGAGAGAACCCTATTGTACAAGTTTTTGTACGAGGGTTCAGAAACATCCTAAGCTGTGGGAAATTCATCTAAAACATGTTCTGCCATATATAACATTATAATCAAAAATTTGATAGAAAGAAGTTTGGTTCCTTATGGCAGCAGACAGGAAATTCATTAATAATTTCATAGGAGCAGGTAAAGAAAAAAAGGATGTTTTGAAATAAAAGAATTATGATTATGAACTAAGGAAAAAATTTACTTCACATTTTCTATAATTTCTATTACTTCTTAGTACCCATTAATAATTTATTTTCATTTTCTGACAGTTATTAGCATCCCTATTATTATGCAGAAACTGAAATTTATGGTGGCAACAGGACAACAAGCAGTTTAAGTTGCAAAATATACTGTTTACAAAAGATTGCACCTTAAATCTAAGTTGGTAACTACAACCAGTTTCCTTTGATGTCAAGGTGATGGTAAGCATGTGCAAGATTACATCTATGAATAATATACTATTTCTGGAGGAGGTGCCAGGAAAAGATCACAAGTTCTGAAAAAAAAAATGCATGTATATATATACATACATTCATGCATATTCTGAACAGAAGTGTATATGTGTCAGAGAGATAATTTTTTAAGAAATCAAAGGGTGGCTGGTATCTTTCATCGTTCTTCTTAATAATTAACTCTTGTCACCACTGAGGACTCCCAAAAACGTGCATTTATAGTCCTGTCAGAAGTTAAAATATGCTGATAGAAATAAATAATGATGGAGAAGTTACATAAAAAATACTACTTTTGAGTCTCCAGTTTGACTAAAACTTCACTTTTCACTTTTTAGCAAGATGTATGAAAAAATACATACTCCTCCCACCCTACACTGAGAATATCAGATAGACAATCAGGCGATGTAAATGACTGGGGCTATGCCAATTGACATTATCAAAGAATACAACCCTTTATGTTCATTAGCTTAAAGAGCAAGTACTTCTTCTAATGTGGTCAGTAAATGTCCATCTCTTTATTTCAAGGTGAGTTGTGTCGCGTTGTCAGCCTTGTTTACTTATGCTTCACTGAATTAGGCTGAAGAGGATGCAGAAAAAATGACTGTATAATATTTATGAAATGAAGGCCTAGTCCAGTTCTTTCCAGGATAAAAATATGCACCGTCCTTTAAAGACAACTGCTAACTCAGAAATATGCTGATTTGCCAGACAGTGCTTGTTAGAGCCACCACTAAGAAATAAACAATAAAACTTGGAAAAGTGAATCCTTCCCAAACCAAAAATTTGCAAGGCTTATTGTATACAGATGCTGTTTTATTCCAGCAAATGTGTGCCAGATATGCACAGCTGTCTTTCTGTCACTTTTGATCCGCCTCAGGATGTCTCCCCTGCTAGTTCTGCCTGTACATTGTTGAATGTGTTAGAAGGGAAAAAGTTCATTTCTCATTTTGAAACTTTCACTTCTCTAATATCCCTCTACCTCATATTTCTGTGTCTTTTATGCCTCTGTGATGTGGAAGCCACATATGGATGAGAAGGTGTTCAAAAACTGATCAGATATAAAAGCTCATAGCTGAGTTCCCAATGACATTAAATAAAAGCCTAAAACAGTAATAAGGTGGAGGTGCCAGTCCCTCCTCTAAAAACACTAGGCACTACTTTTCACTTAACTGCCCAAAGCTTATGATTTAAAGGTTTGTTTTCTCAGCTGATAACCCCAAGCCGTGGCCAGTTTCTCTACAGACAAAGGATAAGAGAGATGGTGACAAACACACACCCCTTTTATGAATCAGAGAAACAGTGCTCTTCTTGTTCCCTAGGCACCAGCCAGTTGAAAGCTGAGCCTCAGTTTTACAGCTTAGCACTTACCAGCTGGCTTTCACGTGAAAGGCTTTTAAAATATATACATCTACACACACGCGCACACACAGAGTAAGATATTTTTGATTCTGATGACAGTTACAGAGATATAGAAAAAAATGAGTTCTAAATCGTGTTTTTTGTTGCAACTGAGGCTCTTTGTATCTTCTCCTGTGCCCCTTGGATAGGGGGAACAGATTGTGCCTCTCCTCTTTTCATCAATCTTTTATGTATTTGAAGGCTAATGTCATATCCCCCTTCAGATGTTTCTTCTTTAGGATAAATTACTCCAGGTTGTTCAACTTCTCCTCATAGCTGATATTTCCAAGTAGCCCAGGCTGGATAGTTTGCTCTTGCTAATACTTGGAGCATGTTGATAGAACAGAAGGCTTACTTACATATTCTGGCATGGCATTTCCATGTTTTATCATCTCAGTGAGATGTTTGCCTTTCTTTGCAACAGCATGACATTGCTTCCTAACCAGTTCATCCTGTTTGCTGCCCCCCCAGTCAGTCCAGCTCTACACTTGGCAGAAAGGATGAATTCTTTAAGTACCTCCACATTTAGCCCAGACTGAAACACAGGAGTCTGATACATTGAGTTTTCTTTGTTTTCTGGATTTATCTGAGGAAAAGAATGCAAGAGTTCCTCTAACTTTGTAGATATTTGCGTATGAACTAATCATCTAGTATCTCTTGGTAGTTAACAGCAATAAAAAGAAACAAGCAATTCTGTGGTACAATTCATCTTGCTCTGCTATACATATCTCAAGTAGGTCAAATGAATCATCCACTATCTGATTAAAAACTCAGGAATGTGAACAAGTAAGGCTGGGAAACAGAGGAAAACAGGTTTATCAGGGCAGATGGAGAAAATATTGAGAAGAAAGTGGATAGAAACTATGAAGATCTCATTGGTCTTTTAGAACTAGTTGCTAAGATCAAGCAAACAAAGGGTGTATTTGAGTATTGAATGGAGAAAATCCAAAGTGAAAATGAGCTATAAAAGACACAGTAACAGATTCTGTACACATTGAGAAGTTCTCAACCAAGGAACTACTCACACAGACAACCTCTCAACTACTGCTGAGAGGTAGTACTTTTTGTTAAGGAATATAGCATGTGTGCTGGAAGTGGAAATGGTTTTGTCATGGAAGATGCAGGGAAAATAAAAAAAAAAAAAAAAAGAATAGATGCATGTAGGAAGCAAAATTTGGAGTTTTGTGGGCTAGATGCTGAAAAGTAAGAAAGACGCAAAAGGAGAGAATGGACGAGAAAATGGAGTGATTCAACTGGAAAGGCATCAGAATAAAGGAAAGAGAAAAGCAAAGAGGAAGAGGAAGAGGACAAGAGGTGTAGAGGTGGAATGGGAAATGCAAAGCCATGGGCTGAACTGTAAGTCAAAAAAAAATCCAGTCAAATAAGGTTGGATTAGTTTTATCTACCTTCAAGAAAAAAATACTGGAGAAGCATTACATGTAATTACACTAAAAATGTGCTTTTGCAAGTCACTTTTATTCTTTATGTGAAAAAACAAGATGTAAACGTATAAATATATAACACTTTTGTTCTTGTTCCTCTTGAAATATCACTATGATGTATCTTTTGCAAGATGCGTTAAGCAAATGTTTTACGTTTTCCTTACTCAAACTAGTCCTCAAGTAGATTAAAATAGCAGAAAAATATATGAAACCGTTGTAAAAATTGTTTCAAGTTCTATGCTTTCATTACTTTGAACACCTTACCTGGAGGTTTTCCTATATTCATCTCATGTACAGAAGAAATTGGCGAAAGAAAAGAAACATTCCTGGATAATGGGAAGCAACATGTGTGTATTTCTAAAAACAGAGAAACTCTTTGAACATCTTCCAAAAAAATCTAAATATATGCACACATTCTTCCAGCTAAAAGGAGAGTTACCACTCACTGTCTTCTTACATGTTGCTTTATTTTATCATATGTATTTATATAACTTCTGCTTATATCCTGCAGTTGATCCAATAAACACAATTTTTCCTGGCTGCTTTCCTCCTCTGCCCCCATCCTTGGTGGTTCTTAGGAAGGAATTGTGTCTTGGGGAAGAGAAGAAAATTTTGGGGGGTAATAATGTCAGAAGGGAAGTGGGCACCCCTCATTATGACATATCTTAATCCTTCCTTCTTCTGTCCTGTCTTCTGGTTCAGCCCATGAAGGTAAAAAGGGACAAGGATGAGAGAAGTACTTTCCACTCTGTTCCCCTCTCTTGGTATTACTCACATTTGAGGTAGGAAGGATTCTCTTAAAGAACAAGGAGACTGCTGTTACAGAAAAGAGTTAGAAAGCAGCTACTGTTGAGCTTTCTCCTTTGCCTTTGCAGTCATTTCACACTCACGATCTCACAGTCAGTGAAAGTGAATGTAATGAAACAGAATTAATGCAGAATTAAAACAGAATTAACAGAATTAAAACATAAGTGTTACCATAAGTTTTAAGTTCTTTCTCATATCAAATTATTTAAATTATCATATTAACTGGTAAAATGTAACATGGGCACAATTTAAGGGAAGATATTCTGTGACATCTGAAGTAGCTGCTTCTGAGAAGCAAGCTCAAAAATATCCAGAGAAAGAGGACCTCCTTCAACCTAAATAAAGCATGAAATTGAACAAGAAACAAATTCAGCAGATTTACTAAGAATGGACAGTAAAAGGCCAGATGATGGCAGCTGTGCTTACATGGCTCCAAAACTTAATCTCATGGTCAAACTCAGTGTCCCACCAAGGGATATCAAGGGCGCTAATATTCTTTAGAAAAAATTTAAAGGATCAAGAGGTAGTTAAAACATTATTATGAAGCTAACTAAGTCATTCATGGGACAAAGTGCTTTAGAAACAGGATGGAGTCTGCTTTTCTCTTCATGCCACTTTCTATTTTAGCCAAGGAGGTCTTACAAATGAGAAAGGTAGCCAAAGACAGACAAAGGAATGATTTGCTTTTACCTCCTCATTTTGGCCACATTTTTACAACTTCAAGAATTGGCAATGCAGAAAAAGCAGTGCTAATGGAAAGGAACATGGTACATATCATGTACCTTGACAGGCATGGTTGGAAATTAGGAAGGTACTAAGGAAAGGTGAGAGGGGAATTTGGAGGGTGAATGAGCAGCATATCACAAACAAATTAAGTTAGTGACGTCAAAAAGGTCAGCCATCTGTGGTTTTGTAGATTATAGGGCAGAGATCTTAAATTTTTATTTTAAAAGGCTCATGTAATTTTACAGAAAGTGCCAAAATAAAGAAGTAAATATCACTTGTACCATGTGAAAAGAGAGTCTATCTTTGAAAACTGCGATAGATCAGCAAGATGTATAGAAAACCCTTTTTTTTTGTCTTTAACACCAGACTCAGCTGGAACCTAAACTGGCATTTAGAAATAGACCTAAGCCACAAAGGCATCTATCTTTCTAGCTGAATTCTGCCTGGTGAGTTGCTCTGCATTTTGATTTTCAGAAACACCCACATAGCTATTTCTTCTCTAAATAGAGGATGAGAGAACAAATGGGCCATGCATCACTGGAGAGGTCAACAAAGTTGTGTTCTCATGTCCTGAAATAAATCACATTATAAAGCTGAGACTCGCTCACAGAGAACTTTCTGTCAGCTCTCCTAGTTAAAAGAGGAGCTAACAGATATTTCAGGCTTTCAGATGGTCTCATGAAGGGAAAAAGCAGTCTCTGATGATATGCAGTCAAAATCTAATTTCTTACTTTGTTGCAAATTATTTATATTATTTTACTTTAATTTACTTGGATGAACTAAAGAATGTAATTCAAAGCAATATGGTTTTATAAGTTTACTCCAAGTGTGAATGAAGCCTCATATACTCATTCAAGAAATAATCATATATAAGAGCTTGTATGAACAAATACATAATTTATGTACAACTTCTGTTTGGGATATGACTCCTTTAAAAATACTTCTAACATTGGTAGGCAACTCTCACACTTCCTAGAGTTTCAGTCATAGCCTAGCACAAAAATACCTATCACTAACGTTAGCGTAGGAATTGACTGACAGGTGGCATTGCTAAGACCGAAAAAAAAAAAAAGCTGGCAGCTGTGAAAGAATGATACACAAGGAGCACTTCATATGTACTGTTTGGCTTCAGTGCATAGCCAAAATAGTTACTTGAAAATGTCCTCAGAGGTAAATTGTAAATGGTTTCAACAACAGGTTATATACCACCTTAAGAATAAAAAGTGAAGAGTAGGTCAGTTCACCCTTACTACAGTTTTTGGGAGAGCTTAGCTCAGGTTAATCCAGTTAAACTGAGTTTGATTGGTGAGCATGTAACTGAGATATATTCTGAATTAAAACCCAATTCTGTGTTTTGTTGATTTGGGGATTTGACTTATTGTTCCTTCACAGTTCTGCCAGGGCAGCTGAATAAATTATGTAAGTTTATTATGTCCTTGTTGAAGCAAAGAATTAGAAACGGAATATTTTACCTTCACAGCAAAGAGTACTGTCTATTTCTTCATTCTGTCATAACGAATGCTTGGGAAGCTAAACATTTCTTAATGTAATTATGCAGATATACATCCTGGTATCTGTGTTTTGGTCCCAAAGTGATGTACTGCAGCACTTGCTCATTGATTTGAAGTTTCCCTGTCATTCTTACATTCTTCAATATGTTTTTCTTGTTTGTAAGTAGTTTCAGAAGTTTTTATTCTCTAGGTCAGGTCTTCACATCCTTTTTTCACATTTCTTTTTTCTTTTTCTTCTTCTTAATTAAAAGTGCTAAATAACAATATCTGAGGACTCCATCTCCACGTACTTGTTTCTGCTGCTTTTCCTCTTTCACAAGGCTCTTTAATAGATTCCAGTCGTGCCGTAATGTGGAGGCATAAGCTTGTCATTTCTGCTCATTAAATCTCTGATCACCCACTTCAAACACACCATGTGCCCCCAGCAATAATGTTTGAGACCTGCCCATAACATGGGGTATTCCCTCCAGGTAGGGAGGGTATTCAGCTAAATGAAAGAGAAGAGCACAAGCGCCAGCTTTCCTTCTTTCTCAATCTCACCAGCCCACCAGTGTGGAGATCTGGCATCAGCTCTTTCACTGATTTTTCTCTGTGCCACAAGTCTGCTATCAGGTTGCCCAATTTGAAATGCAGAAGATAGCACCAGCCCCTTCTAGAAACAGTCTAATGTACCAAACAGGGACTTACAAGTTGGATTCCAGCTATGACAATGTTTCTGGTTGCTGTTATTAGCTGGTTACTTAAATAAAAAAATCTTCAAACATAAGTGCTTTGCAGAAAAAATAAGCGTCACAGTCCTTGTTTGCTTCAGGTGAGAATAATTTGTATATTAAGATGACCAGAATCATTTAGATAAAACAGACATATCAGATCAGAACAACATTCAGTTTAATTCCGTAGATGCTGACAATAGCCAATGATGTATTTCTAGACAAGAGTGGAAGTAGGGGACAAGCAAAGTGGTATTAACAGTCTCTCCCATAAAATTGTCCAAACACCATTCAAACCATGAGAACTTTTAGCACCCACAATGTTCTGAGTCAGGGAATTCCACACTTTAATTCTGTGTTATAAGAAGAACGACCTCTTGTTGTCTGCTTTTTGACTTACTATTTGGTAGTTTTCACTCCTAGGTCTTGTAGAGAATAAAAATTGAGGATAGACAGTTCCTATTCTATTCCCTTAATGGCACTCATGATTTAGTAGATGGCTGTTATGTACCCCTTCAGTCATCTCTCTATTCTGCTCTGTTGTTCATGCATGGCTCAGAAACCATCCCAGAATTTTGATTATTCTTATTGTCCTTGTCTGAGCCTTTTGCAGTTCTAGAATTTTATTTTTCAGATGGAGAGACCAGAAGTACTCAGGGTGTTCAAGCTGCACATGCCTCAGGGGTTCATCACCATCAGGTGGTGGTAGAATAATGTTAGTCTGCTGTTTTATATTACTTTCCTCAGAATCTATAACATTCAATTTCCTTCTTTTATTTTTTTGGTCTGCTACTGAGTGAACATGTAATGCCCATGTTTTCACAGAGCTACTCAGCAAAACCCCAAGATCCTGTTTCTGGGTAGCAATGGTCAACTCATGACACATGCAACATTAGGGCCTTTGTCCTATGTACATTATTTTGCATTCATCTATGGTAATTAGCATCTCCATTTATCTAGTATTTCAGTACTGTGACATACTCGTGCATTTCTTTTATACCTGACTTTCAGTTTCACTGCCATAAATTATCATCAGCAGTCAGCAAAGTGTGACCTTTTCTAGATAATTTATAAAAATGTTGAACAGCATAAGGCACACCTCAGTTGCAACTGTGTTCATCAAGTGATCCGCAGAAAGCGTGAGTTTGTTTGTTCATCCTTATTCTTACTGTGTATATATTAGTTCCAGCTCTAAGGAGGCAGGTTTTCAGGTGGTGTGTAAGCAGGCATTGAGAAGCCCAATCTTCATTCTGTTACGATTCCTACAGGCATCTCACTTTGGTCTGGGAGGTAAAAAAGTAAAGATATATACAGTGAAGCAAGAAACAAAGTTCAGAAACCAGGGGGGGAGGTAGAGAGCGTGAGGTAATGAATTAGTACTGGGAGACTGAAACAAAGGTAAACCTGAACATAGCCTGGAACTGCTGGGTGAACAGGAAGAGCTTCAACCCCAGAAAATGGCAAAGGGCAAGTTAGGAACAAAAAGGAAGCTGTAAGGAAATAAAGAGGCGGAGGGTTTCTCCAGAAAGGTACTCAATACCAAGGGACAGAAGGGAGAATTGCCCTCCAGAAGTAGAAGGAAACACGGGTAAGGGAAGGAGTAATTCATTTAAAGGACAACTGTCCCCAGCCTTTGCGCTTACAACCATAAATGAGGTTGTTTTGTTTCCCAAATCAGACAACTTGAGCAAAAAGTAGAGTTCTACTAGATACAAAATTACCAGTTCTTCCATTGCCATTATAGCCTAAGACAGAAATCTCACATCTGCAGGAATTGGCTTAGGTAGAAGCTGTAGAACAAATGTATGCGTAGCTTAGCAGTGCTTTAAGAGTCAAGAAAATAATCTGCAAATAAACAGCCTGTAAAAGAAAATGGTTACAATCTTTCCTAAATGGCCTCCAAAGGGAATTGCCCACGTTGCATGCTCTATAGAAAGTGCTTGTTAGACGGTGACTTTCTCAGCAAGACCCAATGGATAGAAGATCTAATTGATACTGTCAAAAAAATATGTTGCCACATTTCTAAACTCTGTAGCTGTTCACAAAGCACTGAAATCTGTGCATCTGGCAAAACCTCCCTCTGACCCATAAAATTGCTAGTTCAAACACTGTGCTTGTGAGAAACAGTTGAGGGCTGATTTTTAAAGTCTTGTTGCTATTACAGGGCTCTCTCCAAACTGCAGATGAGAAAGTTATTGAAGGGATGGTCAACTCCAAGTCAGAGTGTGCTTCACATTCTGGTTTTTGTTTCTTGCTAGTTGAATTGGTATTTCTTAGCTAGTATTGTTATCTGCTTAATTAGTAACAAGCATCAGAATGATAACTCTGAAGCCTTTGCATCATTCACTGTATAGATACAGTACTGCCAGCAAAAAAGCAAGATTTCCAATTACAAGCTGCCAAATTCCTTTACCCCTGTTACAGAAGATCCACTCCGAATGACAAATTAATTCCTTTCTCTTGCCAATCTAGTCATTGCCCTCTCCACTGAGACTGTCGATAACTGCCAATTGCAATGCTGAAAATTGTGATGTTTAATGAGACACTTGGCTTGCTTGCTGGTGGCAAGGGATAAGAAGTAGTTTTGACAGAATCACCTGGAATTTGTATCCTACAAAACTGGTAAAATCTTACACTCAAGGGAGACTTTCATGCCTAAATGGTAAACAATGACCCCCCCAAAAAAGTATCTTAAGAATAAAAAAGAACCGATCAAGAAAAGAAAAGATTAATTTTAGAGGTCAGAACTATCAGGATAAAATTGTAAAATCACTGACAAAAATTATGCTGTCTTAAATTTTGCAAAGAATATTAGAAAACAAAATTCTTTAGCAGCATGAATTTTTTAAAAGATCAACAGAACCCAAGAGAAGGTAGTAAGAAGAACAGGAATGCAATGACAATGAGGTGAAGACAATAGCTGATATATGGCCCCCAAATGAAATTAATAGTATAACTCAGTTTCTCAAAAATTATGAAGATTGACAATATAAGGGGACAGTGAATGAGAATGGGGTTTGTGGAAGTAGAAATAATTTCATCCTAAGTGAGAGAAAAACTTAAAAGAGTAAAATGGGAGTAACAGAAGGGAAGAAGAATAATTAATAATGTCCATACCATTATTCTGAGAAAACTGGCACTGACAACTTGCATTTACAGTATTGCAGTGTGCTTGGCATAATAGCATCTGATTGAATTACAACATATAAAATGTCTATTTTTGAGGATGAATGGGGAAAAAAAGTGCTCAGATAAGTCTATGTCCATTTAGACAATTGCTGTAATACATTAGACATTAGAACAGTTTGAAGAAACTAGTGATTAATAAAATGTAAAATAAATAGAAAAGGAGCCACACTGCAATATGGATTTAGCAAAGGTAGACTGTATCACACAATCACATTACCTTCTTTAATCAGAGGCATGATTCTTTAAAAAAAGAGAATGGGAATTAAATATACCACAGTTACTCAGATTGCTACAAAGTGGTTTGTACAGCTCAATATGGGAAATTATTAGCTAGGTGAAAAAACGGAATGGTAACTAGAAAAACTATAAACTGGGTAAAGTAGTAGGTAAAAGGAAGACAGCAATGGGTAATATTGAAAGAGGATACATCTGACTAAAGTGAGGATTAGTAGAAGAGTTTCTTATGGATTGGTTCTAGGACACTTTTTTATTTATTTGGCATTTTCATTAATTGTCTTGCCACAAGAAGCAGGAGTGAGCTAATTAGATGTACTGATGACAAAATGTGAGGAAGAACTGTCAATAAGGAGAAGAATTAGGACTCTCTGTAGGAAGCATTGTTTTAATAAAATCAGATTAATTTCTATAGTGGAGAGTCATTTAATAGCTAAGGCAAAGCATTTCTGCTGGGACCTGATTACTTAAAAAGGACTGAGGGAGAAATGCCTGGGTATAGGATGCAGTCACAGTACCCACCTTAGGAACATGGACAGTTGT
Source organism: Actenoides lindsayi (assembly GCA_025331215.1). Classification (NCBI taxonomy): domain Eukaryota; kingdom Metazoa; phylum Chordata; class Aves; order Coraciiformes; family Alcedinidae; genus Actenoides; species Actenoides lindsayi. Next base: position 69,780 of record WTSP01011675.1, on the reverse strand, counting down.
ATAAAAGAGAAATGCAACCACAGGATCTTCTGGTACTAATGTTATTAATAAAGGCAGTGGGAAGGATATGTTTCTCAAAGCAGAGATGTTTCAGGCAGAAGCGACTGGCATTTTCCAGTGAAATTAGGTTTTGCTAGCAAATTTCCACCCAGCTTCAGCAGTGCCACAGTCCTGGAGTGTCAGCAGCTCTCGTTCTTGGAAAATCTCTTATCCTCTTCAAGTTGCTTTTAAATGACTTGAGATAAATGGCACATCCAAGCTGTGCTCAGTGGCAAGACAATGGCATCATTTCACTTCCCAGAGCACACTCAGTAGCTTCTCTTTTGATTGTGTTTGCTGCCGTGGTTGCTTAGAGTTTTGTTAGCAAGCGCAGTCACAAGCCAGCTCTGCATCAGGGCAATTCCTACATTTAACTTCTTATGGGGTTTTTTGAGGCTTTGTAGCACTAGCTGCTTTGAAGAGCTGGGGCTGTTTGGAAAAAGCACAATATCTAAGCATTCCTTCGCATTCCCAAATGCCTGCAATTGAATATTATTGTGGGAGTGGCTCAAAGGCTGACAGGACTTCCAACATAAAGATTTTAAAATTACAACTCAGCTTAATAAATCCATGGGCTTCCTTCACACCGTTTGATGTGGGCACTTCCATAGTGGCTCTTAAATTCTGTCTGGAGCAGTCTCTCAGAAGGCAATAGGTGCTTGACAGAGGCAGTATCAGTCCCCACTGGCTGCAATTTTCTTATATTTGGCACTCTTGCTACCTACTTAAAGATAAGCAGAGTATTGTCTCTGAATATTTTCTTAGAATAAAAGCAATAAAAAATCAGGACTGCACAGTATCTGTACTGTCAGGGCAGACATCTCTCATTCACAGCAGATTCTAAAGCTCTCTGCCTTCTCTCTGAGGGGTTTGGCAGGATTGTCCAAAAGTGGTGGGTTATCCAGTCTCAAAGGGGTTGTCACTTTGGACCTGCAAGCTGTTCGTTCAATCAGTGGCTGAGAAGCCAGGGACTTTGTCTTCAACCTGACAAAAGCATTTTAACATGACGTTTTGCCAAAGCCTGGTTCAGTTTTGTTGAATTGGTTTAAAAATACTTGATCCAAAAATTCCTAGGCAGCTGTAGACAATAACTCTTCCCAAAAGCACAGATAATATTGGAATAGCTCTTGGGATGAACTGCTACACATAGAAACAACTGCGTAACAGTACTTGCTAAATGATGTGGCACGAGTTGTCAGATCTGGTCTGTATAGTTCACAGGGAAAAACTTCTTCTTAACATAAACAGCAAACATTTGTTCCCTGAATAAATCAGGTAGCCAGCCTGCACTATTTTGCAATGTTTGATAACTTCTTGCCATTACTATTCTCAGTGGGTTTGGCTCAGTGCAGATCCTTGAACTTATCTCGAACCACTTTTTATCTCTCTGTTAACATGAAGATTAGTTTCTGCAAACATTGAGCTGCATCATCTCTGCAGACTGCTAGCTTCTTCTCACCAATTCCTTGCTTCACAAAGGCTGAATTTTATAAGTTTCCTTGGCTTTTTTCCATCTTAAGCTCCCTCCCTCACAGTCCATCTCCCTAAAAGATATTTTATGCTCTGTCAGGATGCTGGACAACAGAGCTGGTTTTCTCTCATGCTGAAGAGGATCTGGCAGCATACTACAACCAACTTGATTGGCTGGCATTGCTCACTGCCTAACAGTGGGAGATGATATTGTGTGTCTCACGTATGGTGCTGTCTCTAATTAACCAAACGTCTGGAGTTCCAAAGCTAAATGTGGGTCCTGGGAGCCTCAGCTCTGTGATATAAGTTTCTGTGACATCTTCAGCATCTTGGTTCTGGGCTTAAGGAAAATGTTTTTCTAATCTCTCATTCTCAGTGTAGTTTCAGTGCTTGTCAAGCAAGAAGAGTTTTTTATCAGCTGCCCTAGTGTTTCAGGCATTATTCCCGGCAAAAGTTTCACACTCTCTTCTCAGTGAGTGAAAAGCTTTACCTTTATTATCACATCTGTATTCTCCAATATCAAGATTATCACATTTACAAGATAGAATTTTCTTCTTTTTGCTCATTATTTTACCTGGAAGACAAGCGTACTTTGTTGTTGAACTCCCTCCGTGCTAATACTGCCAATTTGTTCAAGTTTTAAGGGCTATTTTCCTGTTAAATACTCCCTTTTTTGCTGTCCTAGATCCTCATAAACCAACCATTGTTACCTTATTTCATGTGACAGAGAGAACGTGTGTTTCAGCAAACTGAACCAATCTGTGGCCCTATTCAGGTAAGAACACACAGCTTTACAGACTTCTGTGTGGATCATCATCATACAACTCTCATTCTAATAAAGGACCATAACTAAGACCTAACTATAGACAATGAATAGACCTATGCATTATCAAGCTGTGGACAAGCAGATCAAGACAATCTAGCAGGAGGAACTCATGCATCAGTCATATAATTAACATGCAGCAATGAGGTGTATTTTCCTATCACTTTGTTACAGAAGGACTTTGGCATCCGGCATCACAAGTGAGTTTATCCTGCAGGATAACTTTTCCTTTATTTGGAAATCTGCACATGTCCCTTGAGGTACTGATCTATGTGATTCACTTCCAGCTTAATACACCTTTGGCAGCACCTTCAGGCAGCTTCCTCCCTTTTTCTGTCCACTCCCCTGCTGAGAGTCACCAAGGAGTGGAGTCAGAGAAAGGCCAAAGGCTTATACCACACATGCCTCTGTATCCTTCCGAGGGCATTTGTTTACCTCTCTGATCAAGGCTAAGAGTATAAATGGTGGCAACTGAGCTATGACTATATTTCTCCCTTTTGTACATTATATAGAACAACGAGGGTAATGGACAGCTGAGCATTACAGCGTCTTAAATGCCATGCATTCAATATTTCCTTGTATATATCTTCAGTGTTCAGCACTATTACTGAGGTGCTCTTGAAAGGCTATAGCACAGCTTTTTATGGATTGGAAAATTAAAAGTGAACCACAGCATCATACAGCAGGCAATGCCAAGAAGCCAACTTTATCAGAAGAGCTATACATGGTAGAGTAAGGAATTCATAATATTCCATTGACGAGACCATATTTCCTTCCAACAGTTAGTCATCTTCAGTAAAACAATTTAAAACAAGGCTTGTTCTCAATGTTAGCCTGTAGCCCAAATTTAGTATGAACTTTCATTTTGAGAAACAGTATTTTTTAAAATGTCCAGATGAAGAAGGAAAATAACACCGTGCTATTATAACTAACAATAACAGGAGCTAGCAAAAAAAAAATAATCTTAATTATTAATTTTATCCTAGGAACAGATCTTACCAAGTGTTAATAATCTCTTTGAGCTAAACTGAGGGCTGAGCAAAGATATTGCATATGTAACTGCACAAGCAACATCAACAAATTATTCTACAGTTTTAATTCTGAAATACCAAGTTCATCAAGCCCAAATCTTTTTACAGATGTGTTTTAATTTCAACATTTTCCCCTTGGATTTGGGATTAAATTTCTGATCCAAATGAGAGAGAGGAGCAGAAGCTATTCCCCAAGTGACTGCTGAACTGGGACATGGAAGCCACAGGTGCAAGTTTCTGTCTATATCAGACAGAAGGAATTTCACCTTGGAGCAAGTATTTCATTTCACATGAGTGCCTCCAGTATTGCTATTCTGAGAATAGCTCTTTTTCTAGGTTCTACACCAAGAAAAAATTGTTTCAAAATCTCTTGTTCTTTTTCAATATGGAATAGAACCAAATTTCAAAATCTCCCACTATTTTTCTTCCCTGAACTTGAATTCTCATTTTTCAACTAGCTCTGCAATCACATGGTCCATCTTATATTTTACTGCCAATCTTACACATGTCATAAACAGAGTCTCCAGCTACAAAATGAATTATTTATATGAAGGGAGTGAATCCCAGAACATCGCAAGTTTCCTGCATGAATACTTTTGTGCCTCTCATTTGTCACACACTTCATCCCATATTTGGCTGTTGTCAGATTGAGAGCAAAAGCCCCTAGTAGCTGCCCCAAGAGGAGCATCTGCTCTTCCCCTTTTTTACCAGAGCCCAGAGGAGGTAGAAATACAATGCTGCTCTACTGGGAATGTTTTACTACCCTCCTTGTATCTGCCCTGTCCCTGTGCTTGCAATCAAGTATGAAGGGTGAAGAGATTTCTTCATTCTTAATGGTTTTGCTCATGGGTAGGGTGAGTTCTAGCACATTGACGACATCTGCCTGAACATCATACTATGGTTTATTCAGATCCTATGGGGCTACAGAGAGAGTAAGTAGAATAGCTTTTGTATTTCCTCAAATAATTAAATGGGAAGGAGGCTTTTAAAATTTTAATGTAATTTTAGTTTTTATTATTTAAAGTAGGGTTTTTTTCCTAATCCTATAGAATTACCTGATTTACTTCTCCGAGTGCTCAGGTGGGTGGTTGCCAGCGGACCCCAAGGTGTCAGGTCTTCATAAGATGGAAAGACCATATATCTGAATTCTCCCATTTGAATTGCAGGATTCTCCTTCCAAACTACAAATCTGGAAGTCTGTAGAGAACAGGAAAATGTATGAGCTATGAAAAAAAGGCCTTAATGAAAAGGAGTGGACCTGCAGAGAACAGTCGTGGGAGATAAATACAAATTATGGAGGGTACTTCCTTTTAGCAACACCAGGAACAAAGCAATATAAATTACTTGCAGAAGGGAAATAAATCTAACTGTAATTAGGTCAGAAGTGCACGTGTCTGTAATAATGAGTTTCTCAAATGCTGCTGCATATTAGGCCTCTTAAGTACTACCCCTGCTCCTCCCCAGCTCTAGGCTGTGACTCCAGGTTTTAGATGTGCTTCACCAGGAGCTCTACAACCTGTTGCCTGCAACAGCCCTGGTGCATCTCCAGAAGGCTTTAAGTGTTTTTTTCTGCCTTAACTGACAGGAGCAAAGCCTTCTGGGATAATTAGTGCTGCTTCAATTGGACAGGTAGCGGATGGGAAATAAACAGGTTCAAGAGCTCAGGGGACATCCGTGTTGCTGTAGGCAGGGAGGCAGTGGAAAATAAATATAGCTAAGCAGTTGGAAAAATATTTATTTATTTATGCTCCTTTCCTTTTGAGATGTGAGATGAGGGCCAGCTCCAATATGAACTCAGTTTTTTTCTAAGCAGTTGCCAACTCTCTCCAGCCCATGAAAATAGCATCCCACATAAGTCTACGGCCAGCTACAGTGATGACCCATTTGGAAATGCTTTTCCTTATTGTTAACTGTGAAAGGAGATAATTTGTTACATAAATAATGAATTAGATGTGTATTAATTTAGAACTGCTTGTCTGAATGGTTTGCAAAGCAGCTGTGTGATTTTAGGCAGTCATATGCTGTCAATTAACAACTTATTCTAAGCCAAATCTGTTTAAGCTTATTATGTGTATCACACAGTGTGGAATTTCTTCATAGGTTTTACTAATTCTAGCTGTATACTATTGGCTGCATAGTAGTTTAAAACTGCTAAAGATTAGTAGAAATCCCAGTTAAATTACTGACAGGGAGAGGGAACTTCCAGCTGCATTCCAGCTATTAATCTGCTAGTGATACTTTCCCTGTTGTTGAGAGGTTGGGAGACCTTGTTAAAATCCCCAGGTTTTCTTTACAGAAGACTTAATAGAAGTCCAGGAAGGCAACATTAAAATTGAATATGCATAATATATTATCAATAATTTATTCAATTAAGCGAGGGAACTTTTCAATTGTTAAACAAGAAGTATGGCTTATAATTACAGGTCACTGTCTTTCCAAAAGCAATATGCCCCAAAATTTCAAAGGACTGATCTTGTGCTGTTACAGATTTTGGGAATATCTGAGACAACTAAGTTCAAAAATATGTTTCTTCTTTAGAAAAGATTAATTTAAACATTCTACAAGTTTATTTTACTTATCCTTAAAAAGTATACCACATATCAAAACAGGAATTCCACGTTTTGATTATTCTTGAAAGGCTGCCATTGAACAGTACAATTATTCAAAGCCTCTCTTAGCAATGCGAGTTTTCTCCATTCAATATTTCTAAAAGGGTGATCCTAACATGACTGTGCTACACTCTTTTATACTTGCCGCTAGTATTTGCAATATATGTCACTATATGGTTTGGACTGAAGTACAAAAGGATTACCATGGCCCACTTTCTGCAAAAACATCCCTTCTCTAAGAATGTGATCACTGCTAAAAAAACCAGACCAGCTTTCACACAAAAGTCCAGGGCACTTTTTGCCACACACATTTAGTCATAGTCTCCCGAACATACGGAGAATTAAGCATTTTCACAGAAAGGATTGCTCATGCTGTATATAAAGTTCTTAATAAAATCACTTATAATGAAACTTATTCCCCTAGAAGAATGGTGTAGAAGCTTGGCGAGCAGCCAGGCGAAACTCGAGAGTATCAAGACTGTGTATTTCTGTGCTTTTCAGCATGATGTCTCATCAGCTTCCCACTCACATTATCTGAGCTCCTGACCCTCAACTAAGAAAGAAAAGGAACAACACTGTGTCATTTCCAGAGAATGTGTCCTACTCTAAGGAAATTTTAGTTTTCCTAGTAACAATGTTCTCTACTAGTGCATTGGGATATCTGTTTCTCTCACCTGTGGAGGGAAGCTCTGCCTTCCATACAATAGAGTCTGAATAAGCTCTCTCCTGGCTCCTTTACTCTTCTTCACCTTGATTGTCCTTACTTTCTCCATTTCTTCTCTTCTTGAGCTGATGTTTTTCTTCCATTATCTATCCAGCTCCACTTTTTCTCTCTCATCTATCTGCTCCTTAAGAGACAAATCAAATTTTTCAGATCTGGAATTCAGTATTCCTCCTTTCCAGACACATGGATAAATTTTTCCCCTCAAACAAACATTTTCAAAAAACGGAGTAGGAAAACCTGCAGGAAAAGTTTATTCTTTGTGGTACAACTGGCTCCAGACAAACCATTTCACAAAACTTAGCCAGTGAATAATGAGTTTCAGCATCACTACTCTCTGATCCTTCCCTCAGTAAAGTAATTCAGCTGTGGTTAAGTGGGCAAAATTGCTGTTAACTTGATATGAGAGTAAACAGAACTGCCACAAAACCGTGAGGCAACAGTTTTTAAACCTTACAAAAGGAACTCTTTTCTTATGCAGAAAATATTTCACACAGTTTTCCTTAGAACAAGATAACATTGACCCTAAGACCTTAGAGCAATACAGGGAAACACAGCAATTTCTATAGAGAGAGTGAACATCCAATTACATTAGACAAATTTCCATTCAAGACTTAAATGGGTATTATCTAATCTACCAGAGTCAGGTAAGGATGAAACTTTCCTAACAGCAGATTATTTCATAATTTTCCATAACAAAACTTGCTGAACCTTCTGCTGAACCTTTTGGCAATTCAGACAGGTTCAGATAAAAGGCAGTACACCAAATTAAAAGCTTGAGTCTCCTTCCTTTAATTGTGTGCAAATGAAATAGCATCATATGAGCTCATATGTAGGATATTTCATGTATGTCAGGAAAAATCACAAAGATATATCCTGACTTTTTCAGGTCAAAGTTCTTCTCAACTAAAATGAGCTGCTCTTACATTGCATTTCTTCCTCTCTCCTTCCTTCTTTTTCAGTTTGCCCTCTCTGCCTCTCCACACCTGCACAGGACAACTGCTGCTTCTTCTTCTTCAATTAAACTGGCAAATCCTGATTCCTCAGATAGCTTTCTCTAGTAATCCAAGCAGCCAGTAAAATTAATAAGATTTTCATAGCACTTCTTTTTAATTCATTCTATTGCACAATTTGCTTATATGATTGTGCAGCTGAAGAAAAGGGACAAAATGTCAGACTGTTGTACAGATCCAAACCAGCCCCTTTGAACTCTGGTTTTACAGCAGGAGCATCAAAGAAGAGTTGCTACTCCAAGGCTTTTTAGCAACAGAAACTATAAAAAAGAAATTATAAAAGTACATATTCCTATTCTTACCTCAATTTCCCATTCTAACTTCAGGAGCTCCTATTGACTTTACGGTGTAGGAGTAAGCCTTTGGGCCCAGATCCTCAAAGGTACTTAAATATTACAAAGCTAACTTTTATTCCCCCATGACCTTGTGGATTTCTCAGCCCAAATACAACTGTCCAGGCAATGAATGGTGAGAGTGAGAGCCTGACTAAAAAACAAAATAATAAAATGAGAAATCAGTTGGGCAAGGATCTGCCTAAATCAGACATGGCTGAAGAGCAGAGAAGTGAGACCAGGCATAGTCACCTTCTCTGCATAGGCTCTAAGTGACTTAAATGCTATTCCTCTCCACCTACGTTCTGGTTATTTTGGCATGCAAGGGCTGGTTGATGGCTGTATCTGTGTGACAGTGGCTGATATATGCCTGAACTGACTCCGTAAACAACCAGTAATTAAAAAGGTGGAATGGAAATTAATAGTTTTCAGTTGGACATGACCTACAATGATCATCTAGTCTAACTGCTTGACCAATGAAGTGGATAAGTTCTGGACCCCATGCAGCTATCTCATCATGCAGGGCTAATTCACATGGGTGAAACACAGCTCTGATGCAGGTATGCTGCTTCTGGAGCCAGCTTGCTCAGAGTCAAGTTATCTGTCCACAGAGCTGCATTATTCATTGCACACCAATGAGGTCTCCTGTCAAAGCCCTTCCACTCTCTACAAATTATTACATGTTGATTGCAAGAGAGACAACCAAAGGACAACCCATGATAAGAGACTTCACTTGAAATGTAGGAAGGTGACATCCAAACCCTTGACTTGGAGATAAGACTTGGATCTAATCTAAAACTCAGCTGTGAGCTGAGGCAGAGATCTCAGCCGCTGTTAACTCACAGGTTGACCTCAGCATTTAGGCTGCACAGGATGTGGTCACTGGTCAGCCAACTACAGCATTTAAACTCCCATCCAGTGAAGTGGTAGCTTGTCAGAGATTCTGAGCACTTAAGTGTTGTGTGCGTATAGGGATACCAAAGAAATACTTTTGCGGACCAGGGTCTTAGTTTCACTAACCTGGAGGACCTCTTCTGTTTCCAGTCTACTGTGATACGTCAAGGACAGAACACTCATGCCTTGACTGTGGACCCACTTCATCATGACGAGCCTGTTGGGGTGATGGAGACTGTGAATTACCATCACTCGGCAGTTCTACCCACCTTGCTGGGAAAGGGCAGGACAGCAGCCCTCAGCAACAAGGCTCTGCATCTCCTGCCCCACCACCACCACCTCCTCCCCTGAAGGACGCGCACCTGCTCATCCTGTTCCCTGGCAAATGAGACACAAAATAGTGGAGCCAAGGAGTATTGCAGCTGCAGGGGTATAAAACATTTCCAGGTGTATCTATCCTACTACTGACTCTGATTCCCTCCCCAGCTGCATTTGTCAGGCCCACCACAGGCTTTCACTGTGCTCCATCACCTCTCACCCTTCTTTGTTGCTCCATTTTTATGGAAATTCATTTATAAAATGAAGACAGTTATATTTATAATGTAGAGCTTTCTGGAATACTTAATCTTTCACTTCTTTTTCAACTGTGCCTTACTCAGACATGGACTGATAAGATGACAAGTGCTAAAACAATCTGTGAAATGATGCATGGACTTTTAAGCAAATTAATAAGTGCCTTGGAGCAAAGATATATATAATCACAGAAAAACCTGACTCTTTTCGTAGGAGATATATCCTTGAAATACTGTTTTATCTGGTTAATTAGAGTTAAGAGGTGGAAATGCTGGCTTTCCCAAGATTAAAGAGAAAACTTAAAATATTCAGATGGGAATTTGTTTTATATAATATACTACATACACACTTAAATATTAAAGTTTGATCCTTTAATATTTAACCAATGGACAGTCCACTGAGACATCTCTTTCATTTCCACTGGGGTCCTGGTACAAGCATCAGCTAGTTTTAATAGACATCACACATTTTAAAAAAAATAGGCACAGTTAAGTCACAGTTCAGCTAAGAGCCATGGGGCACAATATGTTGCATGGGTCAAAAGCGCACGTCCTAAAGGAACTAGTGAACTAGAACAGTGTCTTTGTTATTAATCCGGAAATTGCATTTTTAGAACATATATTGCTGACTATATAAGTCTCCTTTTTTTTTTTCTTCCAGTAATTTTTTTTTTTTTTTTTTCACATGAACAGAGCAAACATCTCTCTTTGTTCCTTATAAGGATCTTTTAACTGTGCTCCTGTCCCAGCTAGGTGGTAACAGTCCCTTATGCATCTTAACATTTATGTTTATGCAGGCTAGAAATGTTCGTGCTTATACTCATACTAGACATCTTTAATACACACTTCCATCTGCCAGTGACCTGCTCATGACCTTCTTCAGAAATGCAAGGTAACTTGGCTAGCTCTATTTCTGGTCCTTCTGAAAAAGGATTGTCAGGTCAAATTGTGACAGTTTAAGTGTGATGTCTGATATTGACTGCTGTCCAGCAGGGACTGTAAGCACTGTGTCTCCCACTTCATTCAGGACCTTACTATTGACTTGCACTATCATTTTAAGGTTAGTCTTTTATCTATTATGCTTCCAGGCAAAGAAATAAGTGGCACTGGAGCAAACTGCTGTACCACAGCCCAGGGACACTCCTCTCATGACTGGTGGCTGTATGACTTCAGTGACCACAAATTAGCTGACCACTGCACACTGTGTCGGGGACAGCTGCTATTACTATTAAAGCACAGTTCTGTAGCTCACTTCTAAATAAAATAACTTTTCCAAGATACCTCTTTCTGTGTGTGTGTTTGTGTCTGTGTGTGTTTCCTTTGGACAGCATCAGATGACATCAAAAAAAAAGTCCTTCTAAAATGATGCAGGAACCTAAGGGAGATATCAAAAAACAAGGTAAAAAAACCAAAAACAAACACACAAAAAAACAAAACCAAAAACCAACCACAGACACACAAAACCCTAAACCAAACCCCACATAAACAAACAAAAAAAACCCCACTGGTGTTTGCTGTTTCTAACTGTACGTTATTGCTAAAATACTATTTCACATTTTTCTGCCCCTTTCCGTCCTCCAGGTTTGTCAAACCACTTTCTTAATGCCCATATTTGTGCTCGCCAGTTCTTTGCAACAGCAGTGCATGTTCTCATGGTTTCTTCACTTCCCACTCTAATTTTTTTACATAAAAATTAAATATGGACTATTAGGACCTTTGAAGTAGTCCTTCTAATAGAGTAGGAACCTGAAAGAGCTTGGGAACACAAAGAATCCATGCTGGTTACTGGCCAGGGTCACTAGCACAAGGGCAGAGGACAGAAAAACCTTTACATTCCTATCTTTCTCCTTTACAGTTTAGTGGATTTTCTACATAAATAAGTCAGAGTTAAAAACTGAGGGCTTCGAGAATTACAGCATTCAATTTGGTCTGATCTTTGAAATAACTGAATTTAAGAATGGAATAACAGACTCTTCAAAATATGCAAATTATTTCTAATTAGTAAATGCCTTGCAAATAGATTCCATTCACAAAGTAGTTTGTAAATCAGCTGTACTATTAGTTCTGTTGCATCTAATTGGAATGATTGTCATTCAGACTGTAGAAAAGCTTGGGTCAACAGACTATATGTATCTTTTAAGCAGACAGCTGCACCTCCTATCATTCTGCTGCATGCAGTAATCGCACTAGCCATACTGACCCAGGACTACTGAAAAGGCTGAAATGTGTGTATCATGATTTCTCACTAAGAAACTAAGTACCAAAACTGTTTTTAATGCCACTTGTTAATTTTCCCAGGAGTGCTTGTGTTATAGATGTGCATAAATTTCAGTAGTCAGAATATAGTTAAAGTTCTCTCCTCCTTTTTTAAAAACAAAGCAAAAAAACCCAACTACACCAACCTACACATGAAAGCAGTTAAAACCATTTATTCATTACTTGCAAGATACAGATTTGCTTCCCTACTCTATGCAGGGGAAGATAGAACTTCAGTTTAAGTGGGTGGCATTACACCATCTGCCATATTTTATACCAGGATAAACACATATAATTTGATTCTTCTTGCCCACTTTCCAGGTGTAGTTCTTCACTTGGATTATTGCATGACTGGAATCTTTTTTCCCCCCCTTTGCTCAACATGAAACTCTACCCGAGCCTTGAGGAAACCTTTGTTGAAACAAATGCATCAACAATATTTTTTTTTTTAATCTGAATTTCAGCAAAAGAAAAGTTGAGAACTCCTGTCCCATTCCACACATGAAAACTTTGTTCAGTATTGGCTAAGAATAGCTCAGTCTGGTTTAAAGAGATTAGCAACAATGGGTTCTCAGTTTTTACAATGTTAATACATGATTAATCTAAACATAATTTAATGCTCCTTGAAGCACAGAATTATTTTCCTAATCTCAAATTTGCCTCACTGATCCCATCCTTTCTTATTTTTCCCACAAAACTTCAATTTATACAAAACTATAGCTAAAGTCTTAACAGTTAAATCTGCATTATTATTATACACTGCATGTAGCCATAAGAGATGATAAGACAGAAAGATAGGCCTTTTACTCTTTCCTGCCCTTCAAACATGACCATCACGCAGAAAAAGTACTGAAAGATGAAGTGTTGATGTGATGATTTTTCTCCCTGCTTGATCTTCATGAGTATTTACAGATATTGTATGTCTGCCATTTTATATTAGTGAGAAGAAAACCAGAATATGCTATAAGATGCTAGTTAAATTTTTTCTCATTAATATATGTCACAAAAGAGAATATAGTCAAATTTTCAAAATTGTAAGATTTTCTCAGATTTTGAGTTACACTAGGATATTTCCATGAACACTATTTTTCAATATTTTTCATTTCTTCCAGGTGAATAATGAATCCTATTTGTTATTTCTGAGTATATCTCAGTATCTGAAGCAGTAATGGATGATTAAAAGAGTGTGATAGTCACAAAATATGCCTTCAGGCTCACATAGTATCTCTAGAAATAAAATGGTTTCCCACAGCTATGTAAACAATTAAGACCTATATTAAATAAAAAAGGTAGGTTAATGCTAAGGTTTGATGACTGGCTCCTGTTGTTTAGAATTAAGAACTTCCAATGGATTTGTTATGTGTCTCCCATGGCTGATGCCTTATAACATCTGCAACACTCAGCAAAAACACTGCTGGCATTATTTAGCCTTTGTTTTTAATGTGCATGTTGTGGGCAAAGTCAACATCATTGAAAAGAGCTGAAAGTTTTAAAGAATTCCCTTTGCATTAAAGTTTCAATGGTCCTTAGGGAAAACTAATGTCATTCTTAACTGCTTGGTTTCCTACTTCCAGATTGCACTCCTTTGTCATAAGTAATCTTTATTACTGCTAAAGGTTTTACACTCCCCAACATTTAGGGAACCCAAAACATATCTTTTAACCTCTCTATGTAAATGTAACACCCATCCTATCCATCACTGCTCCACTAGTCACTGTGCAGGTTGCTTTAGTAGGCAGGGTGTTTCAGTAGACTACTGTCCTCTTTAGTTTAAGTACAGCCATGACACATTCAGCCCCCAGTGGCTCTTCAGTGCCATGCTCAGGTGGACAGGAAGGAGCTTTGGAGTGACTGTGAGCAGACAGCTGCCCATCTGTTCACCTGTGCTGAGAAGAGGCAACATCCACACACTCCAGCCTACCACTAACTTGCCTCCTGTCAGGCTGGCCTCAGTGTGACTGGGGTTCTCCTCCTTTGCCCATGGAAGACATCAGAGTTGTGACACCAGAACAAAACACCCAGCACCACTTCAGTCAGGCCACCTGATAGGCAAAAAGAAAACACATGTCCAGGGAGAGGAATAACCCTCAGGGTTATTGTGATACCCTCCCAAGGCTGGTGGGGGTTGTAGGGAGGCTCAAGGCTTCCCACTCCCGGCAGGTCTCACTCCCAGTTATCCCAGCAAAGGCACCAATCTTCCAATATTCAGAGGAAAAATCCCAGCTGAGCCTTTTTAAACCTGCTCAAATTATATTTGAAGGTATAATAAGTTCAGAGGTTTTAGAAATAAAATACATTATTTACAACTAGAAGTATTTATTATTCAAACCATTCTATCAATGCTAAAAGAATATTTAATGGCTAATGTATTAAATCCATTTTTTATGAATAGTCAAATAATTTTGATTTCCTTCTTCCTTTCATCAACTAGTTTAAACGCTGTGCTAAGAAATAGCTTAAGTTCATATCACAAATGAGATTTGTATTTTTACTTCACATCTCAGAAACATGCCAAAAAAAAATTTAATAATGTTTTCCATACATTAACACTATTATTCTTAAAACACAAAGTATCATCTGTGCAAATTAAGGGTAAAAAATATATTTAGTATTTGATCATTACATTCAAAGTTCACATCTTGTGTGGCCATTGATAATGTAAAAATCTCTTTCACTGTTTTATTATCTGTAAATGAACCAGAATTGCCAATATTATGAATTTCAGAAAAAATGTTAATATATATTTGAATCATCAAATTATTCACAACCTGGAAAAAAAAGCAGTAACCAGTATTTCACACATGAAAAAAAACTTGTAGGAGGTTATAAATCACAGAAGTGCAAAATAGAAATACAGTGCAATACCCCTAAATGATACGCAGGATGTGAAGGAAGAAGGAGAATTTGCAGGATTTGTTCTCTTTAAAGCTGCTGTGCAAAAGTGAGCTCTAATGAGCTTCTGACAACAGCAGTGACTGGCAGAAGAATGATGCCTACTAGCTTCATCCATAGTTTGCAGAACACCAGAGTGTGTGCAGCAGAAAGCAGTAATTCCTGCCAGTAAGAATGGACAGTATTCTTTGGACCTACCCATAGCATCAAACAAGTGCCCAAGTTTGGAGTCTGTTCCTGTAAGCACTCTAAAGAACTCTCTATAGATTTACCTTTCTCATGTAACTTTCTCCATATTTCTTCTATGGACAGGAATGGCAATTATGAATTAGGGTCTTATTTTCTGCAAATACTGCATATATTGTATTTCTGCTATTCAACAGAGTGTTAGAATGTAAATAAAATGCAAATGCATAGAGGCTATATGCAGTGTGGAAAATAATTCACTTTAAAAAGAATCAAATGCTTTTAAAACAGTGGCTGCAGTATATTCCTGGATGTACATACTGCACCATCTTTTTATTTGTTTGTTAGTTTTCACGTTCTCTTACTACACTTGTTCTTTATGTTTTGATTTGGTTGGTTATGCTCAGCACTTTCAGTTCTCATCATGCTTCCCTTTTGGTTTAATATCTGAAATATTTGCAGTTGCAGTCTCTTTGGAATAGATTTCCTTCTGAAACAGACAGGATGTAGCATGTCCTGCCAAGTGGAACTAAATTTTATGAAATATGTTATACATGTAATATATGTAATATAGTAATAGGGTCTCTTTCCTATCGCAACAAATAGTGATAAATGTTGCATTATTCCAAAAATCGTTTTATGAAAAAAATCTCAACCTGATTGAGAGCATTGGTGCAATAGTTAACAAGTTTGTGTTCTGTTTATTCTGTGGGTACCTTTTATTATATTTTGTTAACAAGAGCAGGAGGGCTGGGCAAGAGGAAGGAAAGCAATCTGTACTGGTTGCTGGACTCTAGGGACATCCTGGAGGGAGAAGAACTGCACCCTTCCCAGACATGGCCAGCACCAAATCCTTCTAGGGTGTGAGCAGGAGGGGGGACATGACACAGGAATCTGCACAGGAGGAAAGATTTGACACAGGATGGAACCTGTGTGGAGAAGGAAGCAGATGTCCTTCTGGCATGATGGAAAGAAAAAAACTTTCCTAAGCAAGGGGCTTGAGCAAACTAAGGGCTATTGACTGTTTCTGGTCTGAAAGGCAAATGAGGGGGAGACCTTGTCCTGTAAGGATGCAATGGGCAGGGGAGGGTAATTCAGAGATTTGTTTTCAAAACTTCTTACTTAATATGGGTCACCTGACAGATCAGTGATCTTCCTGTACAAAGACTTATCTTGTTCTAGTTAAGCAATTTTGAAAAAAAAAAAAACCAAAAAACCCGTCTTTAGAGTTAGGGAGCTACTTAGTGCCCCTGGACACACTCACTGAGAAAAGGCAAAGCTTTCCCACACTAGGGCCAGTGCAAGGCTGAGCACCTGCCATTCTGTATTTATACTCAGCAAATGGTTTGCCTGCAATTAAACATGGATATTATTTTGCACCTTACACACTTCCCGGTAAGCCAAAAAACTTGGGCAGCAGCATACCTGACGGTACGTACGGCTATATCACAGCTTGTGGTGGAAAAAACCAAGGTGAATGCTATACTCAAGTCTGATACATTATGCTGTTTTTCAGATACTTTTATGCATGTTAGAGGAAAAAAAGGATGGCTGTTGCTTGATATCACTTAGACTGTCACAGCACTTCTATTTTATAGGCTACTCACCTGCATAAAACCAGCCATACAAATTTATCTGGTGTAATTTGCATCAGACCCAAAATTACATGATTTTACTTGCTTCAGACTTAACAATGCTGACTGAACTGGAGGTTAGACTGGAGAAAGATACAGGATCCCACCCCATTCCTAATCCCTCTTTGTAAGTGACTAGTTACAGGTGTGTTAGAAAGGTCTGCTCATGGGGAGGAAACAGCCATAGGGCAAACGTAGTCATATTTTGGGTTCTAGTTTGTTTCTGATTATATTAAAATACATCATTTTACCTGGAAAATTAACATAGTTATCCAGTTAAACCAGAGTAATTTACCCTGATTTAACAAGCCACAAATCTCAGTATCACCTGCCAATTTTATATATACATCTCATATCCTTTTCTTGATGTATTTACTTCAAAAAAACCTGATCAAATTGCATGGGCCATACAGTGCTGCAGAATCAACCTGCAGTTGATAATCCTTCATACTTCCATACATATAGAACAACAAGCAACCTTTTAATCTGTGGAAGAATACACACTCTCACATTTTGACTGCACATAGTAACACGTTCTTACTGAAAACATTGTGCAATAATTAAGTCTGCACTCATCTTGCTGATTGCCAGCTACACTACATCCATGCAGTTGCTTTTATCCATTGGAGTTATCTCTTAAAAGAAACAGAATTCAAATATTTTCAGGCAAATCTACTTCCACCAAGCCAAGATGATTGCTAGCAACTTCTCTTCAGTCCCTGCACAAGGTTTGGTGTAGCACCATCAGCATAATCCATCCAATCCCTGGCCTCAGTGACTCTTTCTTAGGGCAATGTAGGACTAGATGCATTGTTCTCCATATGGCCACCATAGCTTCAGGAATCTCTCAGATGTCTCCCTGTCATAACACTGTGCATCTGGAGAGCACTCTGCCTTGTTTATATGCTACACAAACCATCGTGTAGGGCGTATGGTAGGTTTCAGTGTGTGCTGTAGTACATTCACAGCTTTCATTCTGCATCTTCTCAGTGAACTCAACTGTAACACCTTCAGGATAAGAAAGGCAGTGAAGGGTGAGGTGGTGGGCAGTGGGTTAGTCCTGAAACAGCTTTGTGGGGACTTTGAAAATTTGGGTGTCGCTGCTTAATGTTCCCATTTTGTTGAGCACCATTTTAGCCATTTTCATATTTTGTCCAGGATGAGCATCCAACTGATCAGCTATTATTATCTGGTTTCACATTTTTAAGCTGCCATTACTATTTGTCAGACCCCGGGATAACCCTCTCAATACTCTCTGTTTTCCTTAAAGCAACTGGCAATAGATACTGCAATGATTGTATTTGCTGTTATTCATATCCATGATGATTGATTATTTTACTTTTTTAATTCTCTTTTTTCTTGTATATTGTACTCTGGCTTATAACTTACAGAGTTCTTTTTTGGTCATGAGCCTGAGTGTTCTTAAACAAATTTCATTTTCTGTTTAACTGTTTGTAAACACCTCTTTTGTTTAAATGTCTAGATATTGTGTACGGATACTAATACTGGATGATTTTATTTTGGGGTAGGACTAACACAACCATATCTAAGTTACTTTTAATACAAGAGATACCATATTAATGGTTACTTTAGTCTTATTTCTTGCCCTTCTGCACAAAGTAACTGCAGAAAACTTTTCTGAAGCCTATCAAGAAAGAAATAACATGATAATGTTTGCTAGTACTTGTTTCTAATATAGGCTGCTCAGCACAGACAGTGTATGTAATGGGTGGTGGAATGTCATTTCATTCTGCATTTCTGATGTTTTTCAAGCTGCAAGTTGAGTCTTTTGTCCTTCCCGACTGTTGGCATGAAGAAGACACATACATACAATTCCCGTGTTTTTTTCATAAAACATGTCAGAACAGGGGATGATCAGTATAAAGTTGCCCGGCCAATTTCAGCACATCTTGGACAAAATATTTTCCAGGCAGTGCCCTGAACTAATATTTAGGGCTACTATTGTTTGTTACTCTATATATGTGGATATACACAAGTTTGTATTTGTGCACGTTTGTGGTTACCAGTAGATATCTGTTCTTCTGCTGTTACAGGATGCCTTGATACCTTATTTTTCATAACTTGGATGAGTCAGTACTGTATTAATCAGAGCCAAAAAGCATATCCTTTTTTTGAAAGGTACTTTTATCTGTATTATTTTTTTCTGTGGTTTTCATTTTATTGCATAGTTTTTCCTTATATCTTTTGCTATTCTTGAGAAGTGTCTTTCTACAAAAGGTACATTTTTTATGCCTTGAACTTATGATGCATTCAAAATAGTAACTTGATTAAAATATGTTCTTACCATTTCATTTGATTGATTTGTTCAAAACTCACCAATTTAACTACTATCAGTATATTTAAAGAAAATATGTTTATATTAGTCAGACATAACAGTTTCTAAATAACCCAACATTATATAAACATGCATGCTTCTAGTCTTACAAAGAAATTACAAACACTTTACAAATACTACTAGAAAATACTTTTCTCTGGATTTGTACTGCTTTGTTCACTCCTAAACATTTTGTGGAATGTTTTCAGCAATATTTACTGAGACTATCTCTTCTTCCACTGCAGAGCTCTAATTGTAGGAACTGCCTTTAAGTGTGTTAGATTTGTGTTAAGACCAAGCAATGCATGTCTAGCATTCTGAAAGACACTGATAATAGTGGCTCTAGTATAATACACACATCAAGTGATGTGTGATTCAGACTGAAGAAGAGAAGGCTTCGGGAAGACCTTATAGCAGCTTTTCAGTATCTGAAGGGAAACCTACGATAAAGCTAGGGAGGGACTTTTTACAAAGGCTTGTAGTGATAGGACGAGGGATAATGGCTTCAAAGTGGAAGAGAGTAGACTTAGATTAGAAATTAGGAAGAAGTTCTTCACTCTGAGCATAGTGAACAGATTGCCCAGGGCAGCTGTGGATGTTCTATCACTGGAAATGTTCAAGATCAGGTTGGAGAAGGCTTTGAGTAACCTGGTCTAGTGAGAGGTGTTCCTGCCCCTGGCAGGGGAGGTTGGAACTAGATGATCTTTAAGGTCCCTTCCAACCCAAACCGTTCTATGATTCTATGTCCAAGCATACTCATAAACTACATTTATAATTTTTCTTTTGCATTCAGACTATAGCTGCGAGTCCCATCAGAACAGGGTAACATTTGTAGAGAGTGATAGATCTCTTCTTTCATTCAGCCAAGTTATCAACCAGAGGATGTTTTCTACAACTCATTTTCTGCATTTGCCACAAGTATGTCTGAACTCAATGACAATTATACCTGCAAGTCAGGGGATGGACTGTTCCCATAGTATTTATATATCAGAATGAAAAGAAATGAGCAGTGTTCACTACAATTCTGTCAGCTTTTTTACCCAGACCAGAGCTAAAGCCTTGTCACCAAGAAATGCAGCTGCTGAGGCAATAAAAAGGATGATGCATGAGACTGCGGGGCATTACAGTACTTTGCAGTCTGTAAGTAATTAAGGAGGATGTTGAACAACATCCACAAGAGATAAATATCTTAAAAACCAGAAGATTCAGAAAATTTTCCGCCAAGAATTAGCTGAAGTGCCCTTCTGACTGATACTCATCTCCAGTACAGCTTGCAATAGCAGAAAGATTTCAGATGCCTAGAGAGCATTAATTTTGTGAAAGCTCTCAATAGAAGGGCAGGCAGATGACCCGCATAACCAAAGACCAGTGATACTGGCATTAATCCAGGATAGATTAATGAAAAAAATCGTGTAGGATTTACATCACAAAGAATTCAAGGATAAGAATATTAATACTACCACCAGGCATCAGACTATATATTGGAATGTACATCTTGTCAAAAAAATGATTTGATTCTTTGAGGATAATGACTCACAGACGGGTTTCTAAAAGTTGTGCATCACCTACAGCAGAAAATATTTCTAGTGGGGTCCATACTTAGCCTGATTCTGGTCAACATTTTAATAAAATCTGTAGCAGTCACTGATACTAGCTGAATGGCAAATGAAATTGAGAAGAAGGCAGCCCAGATACCCTGCCAAACTCTAAACAGTTTGCGATAATGGTTTTAAACTAAAAGAGGGTAGATTTAGACTAGATAGAAGGAAGAAAGCTTTTACAATGTGGGTGGTGAAACGCTGGCACAGGTTGCCCAGAGAGGTGGCAGAAGCCCCATCTCTGGAGACATTCAAGGTCAGGTTGTACGGGGCTCTGAGCAACCTGATATAGTTGAAGATGTTCTGTGCTCACTGCAGGGGACGTTGGTCTAGATGACCTTTAAAGGTCCCTTTCAACCAAAACTATTCTATAATTCTATGAGAGTCATACATGTAGGAAAAATAACGTAGACCAGAGCCACAGGCTAAAGAATTGCATCCAGGAGAAAAAAAAAAAAAAAAATTAAAAATTTAAGGGCATCTAAGTACACAAATTTGTGAAGGTAAGCCTCCATTATGGTAACCCAGCCAGAGAGGTATCTATGATCCTTAGATCCTTAGAGCGATAAATAAACGGTTCAAACCCAAGGTGATTTTAGTTACCCTTTATACCATTGGTGAGACTAATACTGGAATGCTTCCTCCAGCTTTGGTGTTCTTATTTCAAGATGTTGAAGGTGCACAGAAAGTGTCACTCCAATTATTTGAGAGCTTGAAGAATATGCCTCGCATAGACAGAATAAGGAATCTGCTCAGCTTTTAAAAAAGCAATAGTGAGAGATGGTTTGCTTACATCATATAAAATACCTTTGTGGCAAAAAAATAGTGACTATAAAAGGAATTTTAATAAATCAGGAAAGGCATAACAAGGCAGAAAAAAAAAACCAAACCAAACCAAACAAACAAACCACCCAGCAGATGAAAGTTAAGCACAAGGACATTTAGATGGGAAAATGCTCTAGTTCTTAACTTCAAGAATGATTAATCCCTGGAGCAATGACCAATGGACATGTAGCTTCCCCACATCTTAATGCATTCACATAAAGATTGAAAGCATTTCTGTAAGAGCTGCGTAAGTCAGATGAAACATATGCACCAATTAATAGCAAATTATTAACCTCATTAGAGATGTAGATGCTCATATCATACAAGAAATCAAACCAGATGACCTACTGATTCCTTCTGTCCTTCAACCCTACATTTTTTTTGTTAAGAGCTGAACTCCCCTGTTCCACCCCAACTTTCATGTTACTGACACACAGGCATTTATGACTCCTTGCTTCTCAGAGAAAACCCACTGCTAGAGTGACCATTTATGGGTTACATGCAAATCTTATCCCATTGTCTCTCTCTCAAACCATGATGGTCCTGATTTAAAGTAAGATTACAATATGATCATTAGGAACTTAATTAAAAATATTTTAATTGCAAATTACTTTCTGCAATGTGTTTGCTCAAATAGTCTGTTCTGCAGCTGTCCCTTAAGTGGTTCAGATCCAGCACAGCATTATTTTTCTTTTGTATGCAAAAGGGTTGTAATGATCCCCATTATGTAACCTGCTGGTGAAATAAGTACGATTTTGCAGAAGATACTGTAGAATTTGGTACAGGGGAAAAGGGTAGGCATGAAGAATCTCTCTTTAACTCCCGGTTAGAACTAATGATGACAGACTGTCAGGAAAGAAATATGAAGGTATATAATTATTGGCAGGCATGCCTCAGGCATCACCCAGCTGTTAACAGTACATAAAGACTGGGCATGCAAGGACTAACCCCCTCCAAAGGTCCTTTGCTATCTATCCCTCAAATATTTTAATAGTGCCATTTGTTTTACAGCATTGTTAGACTCGCAACCTATATTCTCATTATAACAGAATAGTAACAAGAAGCACACATGCTTATAGTCTTATTTTTCCCCAAATACTCTGAATGCACACCCAAAGTAACTCAAGTTATTAATTAAGTAGTACAAAAACATAACTTCTGACACACTGTGTGCTAAACTGACAAGTGTCCCTGTTAAACTGATGGTGACTAGTTCCTAGAAGTTAATTCTTTTTATTCAGCAGCCCAATACAAATGAGCAAAAGTTTACTAACATTACAGAAGGTATGCAACCCTTGCTTCCTATTAGATAAAGACTCGCAACAGGAATAATGGAAAATCGGATCCTTTAACTGTTATTAAATTCTGACTTAATTTGATATTCGTTGTTTGAACTTCTTAAAACTTTTATCTCTCTGAAAGGGAAGCTGAAAGCTTATGCTGTAAAATGTAAATCAATCACCTTATGTGAATGGGCAGTGGTGACACACTGCAGCAATCAGTTTATGGACATTCAGTAGTCTAAAAGTTAATCACCCAGATTATCCAATTTATCCTTACAAATAACAAAGCAACAGCAGAAATCTGGATCTGTTTCCGAGTGATTCATAAGTATGGATGGAAAATATAATCCTGATAACTACGTGACGAGCTCTGACGCACACATACACCCACGGACTGGCATACAGTGCAAAACAGCTCCTGTGGTTGCAAAACAGTTTCCATTTATTCCCTGCTTTCCAAATGTAAAACTTTCAAAAACATTTCAGGCCAGTAATTTCTGATGCTTTCTCTTCCATGAATGGCTTTGGGGTTTGGGTTTTTTTTGTTCTTGGGGTGAGTCTTTAGAAAAGTCTGAAAAAAGATATGCAGTCTCTTTAAAATAAAAAGAAGCTTAAACATATTTTTTGCATCATTAAAAAATAATATATGAAAAGAAAGTCGTCCCATTTCCTTTAAGGCCTGGAGCCAAAAAAAATTATTTAATTTTAAAATGTCATCTTAGCAAGAAAATATTTCTCCATATGCACAGTGGGCTTTCCAGAAATATTTGTTTAAGGGCATGATCCACCTCTCATTCACTTCAGACTGATACTAACTTCAAAGGCTTTAACTGAGGCCCTACAGGTACATTTGGACAATGGTGAGCTTTACCACGCATAAATCTGTAGTTAAGTACACACAGAAAAGCCAAATCCCATTAATTACTCCAGTACGGTCAAGGCAATTGTTCCAATGCTTTAAGAAACCCAGGAGACATCCCTTCTTAAGTCCATCACCTTCTGCAAACCAGACTGTCCTGTGAGCTAAGGGCTAAGCTCTTGGAAGATCTCATAGCCTTTATTCCTTTTTTTACATTTCTCACTGAATATAATGTTTCTTTGCTTTCTCCACATATGCTTAATTGAGTTAATTAGCTGAAGTATTTGTGTTGAACCCAAAGGGTCATTGGGGATGTAGCTAAGCTCAGTAGGCACTATGCATGAGATCTAGCTTCGGCACTGACAGCAACATAGCCTTAGTGTAGCTCTGCATTGGGACTAAATAATGTCACCTCTTAGCTGGCATATATATATACTGCTCGAAGATATGACCAGATCCCTGGCCAGTGCTTTCTGAGGAAGATCAGAACTCCACATGCAAAAGGTCAGCATTTTAACACAGGATATCTGGATCATCTCAACAGGTATCCAGAACTATACATTGTGTAGGGAGTGTTAGCCATGTCAGCCTACAACTCATCAAAAGGGTGGAGACAGGACTAGTTACTCACTTTTCACATCCTTGTATGTTCCAGCTAGAGCTCTACCTCAAGTGCTCTTTATTCCTCCACATACCGTGTTTAACTCCTGCAGTATATATAACTTGCTAGATGAAATCTGGCATACAGAAAACAACTTTGAAAGAAACAATATCCTCAATGTTCTGCTGATAGAGGGGTAGCATTCTTCTGAATGCTACTTAACTCTTCAGATAGGATGTTTTATTAAGTTTCACATTTCAAAAATGAAATTAATTCTGTAAATTGATTTGCCACTTCCATTTCCAAATAATGCTCTGTTTGAAAATGCAATTCCTACATATGTCACCATAAAACAGAATTTTAGGAGGAACACTAATTTATACAACTGACATAGATCATACATCAGTTAGTTTAGAAGTACTCTATTTTATGCTACTATTCTCATTTTAACCAAATTTTCTTAAATTCCTTCTGTAGTTGACTCTATTTGTCAATCTCTATTTTGTATTTTCTGTTAAATGTTTTCTTGAAACACAAAAAGAAGATCACATTGATTTACTTTTCTATTTTCTACTTTGTGACTACCAGAGCTTGCTTTCAGGCATGTATTTCACATGTAATGTTTAAGCAGCACCACACTCTTACTGTTAGTATTCTTTTATCACACTTTTTACTCCGTGTTTCTTTTTCTTGTTGAATTTTAATGCATACAACTGCCTTGGAGTAGACTGGTTGTTGAGTTTCATTCAACTTATTAAATTTTTATCTGCTGGTTTAAGCTAAGAATCACAGCCCTTACATATAGCTTTATGCATGTCCTTTAACTCTCCTTCCTTCCCTTCCTCAGATCTGTTCATGCCACCCATGCCCCCTAAGGCACAAGTGTCTGTTGCAACTCTTTAATAGCTGTCACTCCCTTGTCTATTACTTCATTTTCTCTTATCCCCCTTTGCAACCCAGACGGGGTGTGGTGCATTTCTGTAGCAAAACGTTTTCTGAAACCGCTTGGTAGCATTCCTAGAATGGGTTGCAAATCTGTAGTGCCAGACTTCATTTCCCTGTAACTCACACCTATTGCCCCATAACACCCCAGTCTTTGGCTCTCTACCCCAACACCTCAGTAGCCACAAATGTGCAACATGTCCACCACTGAAAATATGTCCTCCAGCAGTCATACAGGCAAGGAGAGGCAATTATGTTTTCCCAGAGTGCAGGCAGTGCCAGAAGGAGCTCATCCCGCAGCTGTTCAGCGCTTCAAATCTGGGGAGAGCTTCTGGCTTTTACTACGTCCCCCACAATACATATGTTGTAACCCAAGGCAGCACAAGATTGCAGTAAACTGCGGTGGTCAAACTGAGAAACTCACAGCTTTGCATGCCTGTAAGGGGAGAGACAGACTGTGGTACACCAAATCTCTGCAGGTGCTTTCTCTAAGGGCAAGCTAAATTGAGCCATTATATAGCTGCCACGGGCAAAGAACACAAAATTGGGCAGTTAGCACAGCTCAGCTGACACGTGTTAACTTGCTAGGCTGAATGTGTAAGACCAAACGTATACCTTACAGTACACATCAAAAATTACCATGCATGATCTAAATATTCAAGCTTGAAATTTAAAAAAAAAAAAAAAAAAAAAAGATGAACTCAAAACACTTTTGGTACAAATTGTCCTTCTGTTTACCTGTCCAAAACAGGACAAAGGGAAGTATCCACAGAATGTGTTTAGGGTCACGATCTCTGTCATCTGTGGTAGGAAGTGGGTGAACCAGAATGAGAAAGAGAAAGCAGGAATACAGTCTGGTGGCAGCCACCACAGCTTTGCATTGTGCACTGATGGCACTTGCATGAACTGAGGGGCTTCTTTATGCTGCAGAAGCCCCTGGCAGCCCAGTAGAAACAACAAGATACCATGAGGTCTCTCCCAGAAATGAATGCTTTTGGTCACTGTCTACAAATGCAGCATCCCTACTTAGGAATCATCTTTTCCAAGGGATGTTACATGTGAAAAATTACTCCTGTTGTTTCCTCACCATAAAAATATTCGGAGAGAACCCACTAAGTCAGTTCAAATTTGAGGCCACTTCAGCAATATCCACTGAGATTTACGGTGCCAGATCAATAGGGTATGGAGGAGCCAGAAGCACTGCTGCCTTGACAGAGTGGACCATCACCCAAGCTAATTTACCTTGCTTCTCAGAAGTTTGCTCCTGGATGATCATCTCTTTTGTCCCTGTTTATCAGAGGTTGTTTCAAAGATGCTTCAAGAGTGCTATCTGTGGCAGCCCAGTGCCAGCCCTTTGAGGATTTATGAAATAAGGGTCATCATTTTTGGTGCCTATTAATAACAAAATGAGCAAATAGTGTAAGACAAAAGCTACTGATTCAAAATTATGTTCATTAATCTTTCTGCATTAATCACCCTGCTGCTGGCTGCACCTTGTAAAGCTTGTGTATGTCTTCGTAACTAGCCTCAGATCACTTTGTAGTAGTCCAGACTGGATGGGGAATAGGCACAAATGACTGTGTAAATGCTTTGTAATCCATTTATTCCGTTTGTTAATTTGTCATCATGCTAAGTACCTGTAAAACAATGTTTGTCAAATGCCACATGAGTGCGACGCATCAATCATGACAAGATGCAGGGCACACAAATATGCTTTAGGATGCTGACTTCAGGCCTTTGCTGCTTAGTCCCTGTTTTGTGCAGCTGGTTATTTGTTTGTTTTGTTAATGGGTGTTGACTACAAGGTAATTTATATTTTTGTATTCAGGGCATGTTTTCAATTGATGGAAAGGGTTTGGGTGTGGTTTTTGGCCATCTCTAAACATTCTACACCTCCAAAATTTCAGAAAAACAAATCATACACATATACAAAAATAATCACGTGGATTTAAAAAAAAATAATTAAATATGGGGGGGTTTCCACATGTGTGCAATCATTTCGGTACAACAGCACAATTAAAATGCTCTAGAGAAAGTACATTTCCCTAAATTTCTTTACTATTAAGGCAGTTTATGGTTTTAATATGGGATAAAAAGAACCTGTAAATAATCTTACTATTGCAATGAATGCAATTTTAATACTAATTTTCCAGGATTTTAATTAATTAGGTAGTTTAAATGTATTTATTCATTACAGTTTAATACTTTACCTTACAGTTTTAAGTGAGAGGTATTTGAAGCCTTAGGGAAACAAGTTGCAACACAATCCTACTCAAACCACACAGACCAAGTTTCCTGAAGATACACATTTCATTCTGTAGTCCTCACTTACATTCATAATTACCACTAGAATAAACAGGAGTTAAACAAAGCTACTGTGGGTTTAACTCTTTGTCCAATGAAACTATCCAGACCTAGGCTGTGGCTGTCGCTATGCTTTTCCTTCCGAATCCTTCCAGCTCAGCTTACATTTCTGAATTTAGCAGGCATGTCATGACTACGAAATATGCTTTTTCTTCTTGTACCTCCTTCTATAGAAGAGAGGTTCAAAATAGTCTTGTTGCGGATTCATCAGTGCATTTAATAACTGTTAATTTATGCACTATCTTCTAATATTGACATGATGGGAAAAAAAATTTTTAAAAAAATTAAAAAAAAAAGAGCATCTTCAGATCCTGAAATACGGATTTCACAGATTTCAAGCTAAAAAGTGCTTCACAAGCAAATGTTCCGAGCAATGCAGGAGCCACTACTACAGCGCGCTGCGATACTGCAGTGTGCTTACAGGAGGAGCCATCTACCAACTCCAGTTAGTCTGATTAAGTAGCCTAGTTAACCAGCTATCTGCCTTTGCATAGACACATGTGGAGTTGTAGAAAGGCTGGATTTCACAACTTATGATTAAGTTTAGAGTGTTTGCTAATAATAGAAAACCTATTGTGAGCAAAAATACCTGTTAACTCAGTATCTGAGGAAAACTGGGGTGGCATGGTGGTACTTAATGCTGTTCTGTCCTATCATCAAACATCTTATAAATGTTCAGAGAGGGAATTTCCTTCCAGCTCTGCCCAGCTTTTCCTGCCCACTGCAGATGGTGTACCTGTACTTTTGGTTGCTCTGTGTTTTCTTTTAGGGATTATGACCCTGATTCCAGGCCGTTCTTTGGACTCTGGAAAGTTACAATTCAGAGAGTTGCAAAGAAATGCACAGGGAACTTCAGAGGTATTGTGAAAACCCTCGAAGATATGGTTTCCAAATTCAAATTAAGGTGGTTGTGGGACGTGTCACATGGCAATTCTACTGAAGAGATGCATCAACTCAAATTGCAGACAGAAGCCTTGGGGAAGCAATTGTTCTCCTAAATGATTAAGGACAGAAACTCTTTTTTGCAGAAGCCTCACAGCAAATGCTAAGCTTGCCAAGAGCACTAGCCAACAGCTCATTTTGAGTAGACAGAAGTCATGGCAGGAATTTTCAAGTCTTGCCAAAACCCTCATAACTATAAGACTGATAATCAGATATACCCACAGGTGAAAAAGCATTCTCACAGTGGCTTGTGAGACTCTTTCTCTGTTCAATTTGGTTTTGATACACAAAAAACCTAGATTTTTACAGTAAGGATGTTTTCACAGCTCGTAACTAGTACTCTTAATTTCTGCATGGATCCCACTCCAGATCCATGTGAACAGCCATTTTCCAACAACATTCAGACAGTTATGCTTGTGCTGAAAATGCTTCTTCAGAAATAACTGGTTTACTGCCTAGTTCACCAACCTTCAACACCAAGTATTATGAATCATAAAATATTAATCTTCAGTCTTTAAGACCATAAATAAGAATCTTGTTTAAACAAGAACAAACAATCACTGAACAGAGTTATGCTACTGTGAATGAGATTCCCATGACTTTGATCATGCCAGGCTTCCAGCCTGGATGCTTTCTTGCTAGTTCTTGAACTTTCAGAAATGAAAATCACAGTAAAAGACTAAGAGTTTAATTTTGTTTTCATTTTCATGATACAAGTGCAGACATTAACCAAATACATAGATTTCAAATTTACTTCAGGATCTATTCACTAATGCTAAATAATTGCATGCTTTGAACGAATTGTACTATTTGTTTAACTAATAACTTGAAATAATTTTAATATTACTCCAATTTTAAAAAGTATTACCCCAGAATAGAAATAGCAAAAAAGAAGTGAAGGAACTCTTTTAGCCAGCAAAATGCATAACAAAGGGAAATGAATTGCATATAAAAGTCATCAGACCTTTAACACCTCTGCTAAGCATCAAATCCAGAGAAATAATAAATAATGCACTATAGCTCATGTTAATTCTAACATTATTCATTCATGAATGAGCAAGAATAAGTAGCTACCTCAATAATGGCACTTTTCTAGTATATCCATGGTAATGTAAAAACTATGTTGGCATTTTGGATTGAGTTTTTTCCCATAAAATGCAGGTATCATAAAACAACATGCAGGGACCTGACAGGACTGAGGACACTTAAAATAGAACGATTTTTTTTCTTTTTGAGTGAGAAAGTGTGTGGGGAAAAAAAGACTGTGTTTTCTACAAAGTTTGAATTAGCAGAAGGGGCTGTAACAGTATCTTTATATTAGCTCAAATTCAAAACCAGTACAGTTTCAATCAAGTAATATAGACATAAGATGTTTTCAAGCATTTAATAAAGTGCATGCTGGTGTCATAATTTTTAAATGGTTAGGTTACCTTTGCTTTTGTGTTAGCAGAATTGTTATCCACTCTAACAGTCTATATATAATGCTAAAATTATAATATCCACAGGATTCTTAAATGTTTAGTCGGCTACCTCTTCAAAGTAAGCAAGATTTACACGAAACTAAAAGGTTTATTTAGTGAGTGGTTCATGGGTTATGTTGTACAATGAAATTAAAACATGGGATTTGGAGCATTTAAAAATATTTTTCCTATTTCTTTTCACTGTAATTGTGTTGGGTTTTTTTACAGTATGTAAATTTTTTATTAAACTAATGACATTATCAGCTTCAGAGTCCTTATTTTATCCTCCAGTTATTATAACATCATTATTTGAATAAGCATAAACCTACCTTTCTTAGTAACATATTTCCCATGACCAAAGAGCTGTTATAAATGGCAGAATACATGCACGTGAACATACAAATCCAACACTCATGTTCTCATTACACTATCATTGTATTTTCTTTTTTAGGTCCTGAATTAGACCTGAATTTCTTGGATATTCCAAACTACTGTGACATTTCTAGGTGGTTTAAAGTGCTCAGAGCATGTATTCTATGTCTATGTAATATATAAATAAAAAAGGAGAATAAAAAGAAAAATATTTGTGGTCTAAACACTTCCATGGCTTAATTCATTTTCATGTGAAGGATTTAATTAATAGACTTTCCATTAAGTAATATGCAAAACAGATAGTCATTCTTTTCCTGTATGAACTTTGCATACCCAGTGTATGCATGTCCAAGATCAGAAAGCAAATCTTGATCTGTAAGCTGCTCTAAATTCTAGTCAAAACATTCTAAATGATCTTATGCATCCATGTTACACAAACAGCAAATAACAAAAATGTGCATTTAGAAAAACAAAGGTGATTATTTCTTTGAGCAAAAATGAATTCTCACTTTTGTTGTAGAAAAGGCTATTATTGGAAAATGTCACACTAAGCATGGAAAAGTAAGCCCATTTTATAGTAACTTAGTTTGTACCTGAAATTCATTATTGCAGTTTTAAAATACCATAAGAGGCTCTTTCTTTTCTAAAGGAACTGTTTGATTTAATGCCCTAAAAATTGTGAAGTGTCTTATTCAGATAGAAAGATTGGTCAGATTTTGTAGGAAATGGCCTTCCAGTTCCTAGAGAAGCAGGCATTCAACTTAAATATATCATAAGGCTTATTTTTAGTGCAAAAATCACTTTCTGTAGCTGTAATTTAACTGTGGAAAAATAAGTAATACAAAAACTTTATTCAGACAGGAAAAATCTTATATGTTCTAGTTCAGTAAACTGCAAGGCCTCAGAAACCTTTTTTAATTCCAAAAAGACTGTTTTCAGTTTGGTTTTTTTCACTCAACCTGGGTGCAGTAAGGCTACGTTCTCTGTCTGCAGGGAGGGAGAGTGGGGCTTTAGTGTGACGGATGAGTCTGGTGAATACTTTTATAAAATAATAAAAATAAATATGTCAGCTTGTCATTAAAAGAAATAGGTTGTCATTCTTTGTTTATTAGTCCTGCCTCCAACCCAGGGTTACCTACTGTGTATAAATAGGTTTGCTAGGTAACTTGATTTCCTGTTTCTTTGTAAAAAAAATTTGGAACAATTGGCTCATATATAACACTTGTTAGGTCAAAAATTTGGGTTTGTATCGATTCCCTTAAAATACATAAATTTTATATAATATAAGAGAGGCTATTCTAATTCTGGTTTATCCTAATATTGTCTATAAGAAAAGTAAGAATAGTGCATGATAATAGCTGAAGCGTCCAATGAACTTCATAGCAGAATCAGAAAGAGCTTAAATGAACACGTATAAATTTAAAAAAAAAAACCAAAAAAAACAACAAAAAACCCCACATTAACAAAACCAGAGAAGGGTCAGTGGTAGCAAGAGCCACAGGATTGCTGGATACACTTGTAGGCTTCTCCTGAAGCCTAATACAAATGTCTCTATTATAACGTACACCTTACAGTGACACTGGTCCCTTTGTTCCTAAATACAGCCTTGTGTAAAGATGGAGCGCTGTAATTAAAGGAAATAACCAAAGTAAATTACTGTTTACAGCAAATTGAAGTAGTACAGTGCTTATTTTTCAAAATGTGCCTGGCTGTGGCAACTTCATTTATTCACACTTTCAAATGTTTCTGTCACAGTCATCTATAGGTTTGATCTGCTAGGAAGAGAGATGTTTTGAGAGCACACTCCCTGCCTTTGCTCATGGCAGCCAGGGAAAGTTAATGAACTTCGGACATCCATTCAAATTATCACTTTCTCCTACACGTGGCCAAGCAGGCAAGATACCTCACCTGATTTCCAGAGCCAAGACAAAAGGAGGAAAGACAACAAGCCCCCATAGTGAAAGCCCTGAAAGGTGTTTATTTTTGGATACAGTGTCCCAACCCTGGGACTCTCTCCCTGATGAGATCTCTGTGTGAAAAGGCACAGTGCAGCTTTCAGGCTGCGTCTGTACCTTCTGGTGTGCGAGAAGAAGGTAGATTTTGATGCCTCAGTGACCAGATCTCCTTCCAAGTAGTTTGCTAAATTCCCACTGGCTAGGAACAGCAAAGCTGGAAGTGCACTAGATGGAAACCAGGGGCCACGATAATTGTACAAAGGCCTGCTGAGATTTTCCTAACTGCTTCCAGTAAAAGAAAAGAGTCCCCTAGTAACAGTGGCAAGTCCCACAAGAAGGAACAGTACACTATGTTCACTCATATATGAATAACACTTATTTTATCACATGAAGTTATAGATCCAGGTGCCCTAATGGAAACAGGGCTTAAACAAATACGTCAGTGGGTAAAAAACTTGCCATTTTTCCCTCAGATATGACTTAACTTGCAGTCCTCTGTTGTCTCTAATATGAGTATTTTGTAAGCAGTTAGAATCAGGGAGATTACTTTTTATTTGGTGTCATAATCAATACAAACAGGATTCTGTGAATTCCATCTTTTTTGTTTACACAATCTGGAAAAAAAGGGCAATGTGATTGACCATTAAAAGTAGGAGATTACATTGCTGTGACAGGACATTGTGGGAGGAAAACCTGAGGAACCAGATTCTGATCTCCCTTGCACCTTTTACACTTGTTTAATTATCCCAAGCTCAGTTATTATAGCAAATATAAGGTGATTAATGCCAGCAATTGTAAAAAGGTTAAAGCTTTCTGAATTTTTTTTACAGTTTTCATTTTTAAAAGCTATGCAATATTCTACTACTAAAAAGATAAAATCCCATTGACCACTGCCTGACTTCATACACATTTCCACTGCAGGGGGGAATAATCTGAAACCCCGGAAGCACAGAAGTAAAAAGCTGCTGGAGGTGAAAAGCTGTGCAGACCTAGCTCTGGGGATTCAAGGTACAGCACTGGTTAACCAGGAAATGCCACAAGTATGAATCGTCTCTGTGCTCATGGAGTGCCAGATTTTGAGACCGCTGAGTGTCAGACAAAGCAGAACTGCAGCTGCTAGGTTAGTCTGTGCTTACTTACAATGTTGCTCTAAGCTGAAGGCTGAAAAAAAAGTATCTTTGGAATACCTTGTGAGTCCTCAGGTGATTGAGTTTACTGTCACACAGGCAGGAGGAAAAAAAACCCTAGAGAAGACAGAAATTGCACCATTCTGTGTGCTATCATAATAGTTCAAGTGTCCCTGTCTCAGTTGAACAAAACAAAAACAGTGATGATATATTTTCTGAGGCGAGAAACCTACACCTGGATCAGACTGAAGAAACATTTATTCCAGCATCACGTTCCTGACAGTATCTGCATGAGAAAGGCCACATGGACAGTGTACAGGGTAGAAATGTTAAGAGCAACAGCATTAAGTCAGACTGCAAGTACCACAAATAACTCAGTATATGGCCTCTAACAATGGACACTTATTGTCAAGCATGCAGTGAAGACTCCCCTTGAACACCCTCTGAGTAGCAGGAGATGCTTACTTGGGGCCAGAAGCAGCTTTGCATTCCAGAGCTGTCACTCTGGTGGGGTTTTAGTTACGCTGAATTTGTCCAGTCACTTTCTGAACCCATCTAAAATGATCCTTTCATCTCTTACACCTTCCCAGGTTCTTACACACTTGAGTGTTTAAAACAATTATTTTTAATCTGTATTTTTGCATGCAATAGCCCTCAATGGCTTTATCTACTATGTATTCTGCTTGTCTTCTACTGCTAGAAGTCTATTCCACAGGTGCTAAGTTTTTTTCTCTCTAAAATACGTTAGTTCTCCCTACAAGTTCTGCCTCTGGTTTTTAAAGAAGGTGAGCAAAATGAAAAGTTCAGAGTGAAACTCATCACAGGATCTGTAATTTTGCTTACCCTTGGCTGCAGATGAACCTGCAGCCTTGCACAGCTAGAAGTAAGCATTAACTCACAACTGGAGAGAACGGTACCACTAAGCCCAGCTGAATCAGCAGGTGGCTGTGGAATAGAGCAGTGGTCACACTGTGGGGGTAAATGTAGGGAGATTATCCCACTGAGAGTTTAAAGCTGTTGAGTAGCAGCATGTGTTTTTAAAGTAACATATAAATTGGACATTTGAGGTATTATCAGAGTCATATGAGTGGCTGGAAGAGATTATCAGTAATCTTGGAAGACTGCAGAGCCACTATCTTGTCCCTGAAAAGCAACAGCTCAGGAGCAATACAGTGATACTGGTTAGAAAGTGGGTAGGAGAGCTAAGCAACTAGAAGAGCTCGAAGTAAAAGATGGTGATCACTGCACACAGAACAAACGTGATGCCTGAAATTCTATACAGTTCTTCTTGCTCTCCAGATGTGAAACAGCTTATTTTGACCTTTGTTAACTACACATCTGGAAGGGAAGGGTCAATTTAAAAACTAGGAAAAACAATTTTCTAATGCTTTCCCTGTCTGTAGGCTACTTGGAAGAAATTAGAGATCTTAATCAAAATTCTAGCTAAAAAAAATATATATTTCAGCTAACATTTCTTTTCAGAACAATGTTCCTGGCACAGGGGGAAGCCATCACATATAAGGCCTCCAGGATCCAAGATCACTAATTACTGGCATAGTTCCTCAGTCAGTGTATCCTTTAGAATCACTCTCCTCTGAGTCACTTACTGAATATGAAATATAATACTGGAGGAGAGAGAAGAGAAATCTGTAAAGTGTAATTATTTTAGGCATATTTTATTTTGACTTTGCTTCATCACCCTGATCTTTCATTGATCTGGATTGTCTGCTCCTAGATAACATTACTTTCTATGTCTATACCTTTCTTTTATTATTCAAAGGCATGTGAACCATGAAAACAAATTAAAAAAAAAAATAAATTCTCCTTCAGCTAATAAAACAAAATCAAATTATTTTCACTGATTATAAAGAAATTTTTACTGCTCAGTTCCAAAGCCAGTGAAAAGTTTAAAATTAACTTCTGAGATGTTGATCATTACAGTATCAAGTCCAGGTTTGTGTAATAAGAGCCAGTAGTGCTAATCAGTCATTCAAATAACTTATTCAGAAGCATTTTCATTCAAAATACTTTCATCCCTGTTTAAGAACTGTGGAATTACTATAATGGGTAAATCTCCATTTTGTACATAGCATTAAGCAATTATTTTATTTCCTTTTCATCAGAACTCAGCACATGAAAGTAACAGTTTGGGAAAAGCTATGGAATATTCCTAAAAACATCTTCAATTGTCATATGATAAACATCAGTAAGTGCTCTTGAGCTTTTGTTACTTTTTGAGCAAATGGAAAAATGTGACTCAAAGTAAAAGCCATTCAGACTGAACGTATATTTTAGTACTCAGTACTGGAAGTCTGTAGTCAATACTGTAAACCAGAGTATAAAATGTTCTCATCTAAATAAAACACAAACATTAATGTCACATTTTACTTTTCTACAAAGTCTGAAGACTGCTGAAAGACAAGGACTACAGCAATGAGCCTCTGTGAGAGAAGTCAGTGGAAAAGAAGGAGTAGCAAGGATTGACTGTTAGCCAATAGGTTTCTAGTAAGAAGCTGGCTCCAGATGGACATCATTGTGATAAGAAGGATGACTGGAAGAGGGGTCCAAAAGGCACTGAAAGCCAGGTCAGGGCAAAGAAGAAGTGTTACTGTACTGACGATGGGATAAAAAAGAAAACCATAACTGGGAGGGACCAGGAGATAGTAAAGAGCAGAGATAGGGCGACAGTGGACAGATGGTAAGAAATGAAACAAAAAAACAGTGAGTGCCTGTGGGGAAAGGTAAAAAGAAAATTAATAAACTGCATTCAAAAAACTCGGATAGTCCAAAGGCCTGAGGAATGGCAGTGAACCTTGTAGGTACAAGATGTAGTTCACTGGGGAGGTGAATGACCACTCAAGTGTTGAGCAGCAGTGGAAAGGAGGAAGGCGGCATAGAACATTGCACTCCCCTGACTGCCCCATGACAGAAGGAACTTCATATTACCCAGCAATGGGTGAGCAAGCAAAAGTGGGCAGGAGCGGAAGCACAGTGATTCCACATTGCACCCAGCTGTGGGGTGGAGTGTGCTTCCCCCAGCGCTTCTGGGGGGTTCTTTCTGAAAAGAAGCCAAGGAGCACATCAAGGTGCTCAGTGTACAGTGGCACCCAGCATTTTGTTTAAGGCTTGAACTTAGCTGTGACTGAGGCTAGAAGGAGGAAAATGAAAGCAAGACAAAAACATGAATTATTAATGTTTCTATATTATTGTGCTTAGAAAGCAATAGCAAGGGAGATGGAAGGGAAAGGACTTACAATGGGGAAGCTGCAGGGCTAGACGCACCTCAGAAAAGGTGAGGTGTGGAGGTGGCATTTTATTATTACTCTTACAGCTCTGAAAAAAAGCAATAATCACTTATCCTGATCAGGATAATAAATGTAGAACTCAAACATTATGGAACTGAAAGCTACGAATTAAATTAAGATAGCATGAGAAGCAAGACAGAGGCTTCTTGTGTCTAGAACATTTTAACCTATGACAGCCCATACCAGCAAATAATTGCTCTGGCCAACCTCCTGGCATTTTTCTATTTATGATTTTTTTTTTCATGTGTGCACTTAGATCAGAACTTAAATGCCCAACTATTTTCCCTATCTTATTACCACTTCAGTGTAGCAAGTGATTTTGAACACCATTCAGAAACATTTGCAATTCTGCGTACCTCCTTACGTGCCCATCATCTATGGTACTGAGGTATTCTTATTAAATAGCGTGCTGTTTCAGCCAGCCTGAGACTTGCAGACCATGAGTGGGAACTGGATAACCATCATATATAAACAAGGATTCTTGCAAAGGCAAGACATTTGACAAGCCTGCCTGTCTGCTATTTGGCATACTACACAGGCTGTGGAAAGGAATTGTGTCCTCCTGTTTCTCCACTGAATTTTTGTGGCAATAGCTTCCTCTGCATCACAGCACAGCAACTTTTTTCACATAAGGAAAAAAAAAATAAGAGAATGCAATTTATAATGTATGTTTTTCACAATAACTAGCAATACAATCAATAACTAGCAATAGAAATGTTCTGCTAGTGGCAAGGAACATTTTATGGTCTCAGCTCCATCAGCTGACATTACTAAGAAATACATGCCATGGTTTCCTTCACAAGATGAACAATATTGCAGCTACAAATTCTCTGTGTTTCTTACAGGCTTGGTGTAATCTTTATTTTCTTTCACATTTTATTTCCTAGGTTATAAACATATGCTTCATCCCATCCTGCAGCACATCTACAAAACTTAACTGAACATTTTAATTTATACTTCTTCTGAATCACCCCAGTCCAAAATTGCTAATGAAGCTTTGGGAATGCCTCAAGGATGAGATATTTAAACCCATCTATAACTAAGATTCTATAAATCTAAACCCTCTCTGGCCTTTAGGGTCTAGCACAAAGACCCTCAAGTAAGAGCTTTTAGTTCTCTCATTATTAAAATCATAGCTCTGTTGATTCAAACATGTTATGGCTCATGCCAGATATTCCTACACAAAATGGGTTGGCCTCAGGCAACCTGTGCCCAGACAACGTAGGATCTTGTATAGATGAGCTCAGAACTGGTATAGGAAATAAACAAGGGGACATGTGAACCCCATACTGGTTGTGTAATGGATTTCCTTTAAAACATTCTACCCATGGTCTCCCTGTCAGTTCAAATACAGTTTATAGAGGCAAAAGTCCGGAAGGTGCCTCAGGAGGTCATCTTGTCCAGCCTCATGCCCCAAAGAAAATATACTACATTTATGTTATTCTTGGCCAATATTGTCTAGGCTTTGGCACTTTCATTGTTGGAGGTCTTTACATAAAATTTCTTCAACCAATTTATTCCTCTGTCTTTACTACAAAGAAACAGCTCAACACTATATCCCTTTCTGAATTTTAAACCAATTACTTCCTGGACCGCTGAAAACAAATTAAAAAAAAAGCAAACATAAAAAAGCAGCGTTTCCTTTGTCTTGGCAGAAATCTTTTGTATATTTGAAGCCTGTTCCCCTTTCCCCCACCCTCAGTCTTCTCTCCTTATGAGAGACTATCTCTTCAAAATCCTAGGCTGCTACATGGTGTAGATAGTGCTTTTAGTCTTTATCCCTTATTGTGGACCTGGCTGAAACACCAAGGACCTCTGTCAGCTTGCATGCTTGGTTTTCTTTCCTAGGAGTTGAGACATCCAGGTGTTGACAGGAGGAGGAGGGGGAAGGATAGGAGTTGCCCACAGAGCCCACAAATGACTGAGGTCTACAGTCATACCCAGGAGGGAGGAAGGACTTTCCGACTCCCATCATGCCCAGCTCCAACTTGCAAGACCATGGTCCAAGGCACTGTGGAATAAATTGCTGTGAAAAAGTCTGAACTTTATGAGATAAATGCTACTACTAGACACTATTCAGTGAAAATAATGAAGCTTTCATCTCTCACAGTAGTACTCATGGCCTTTCTCAAGTCGGGAACTTGGTACTGGGTGTCCCAACCCAGACTGTCAATGGACAGGAGTCCTTTAGTTAGACTGAACCTGGACTCACAAAACCATTCATGTTTCTCAGCACAGTTGATTTCAAATTCATGGAAAATACATTCCCAAATAGCATTCTGAATTTTATCCCTGCTGTCCACTTACTCTCCTGTCTGTTAGGCACTGAGAGCTTTTTTATACATGTTTGTAGGAGTACCACCTACCTGGACAGCAGCCATTTGCTGACATGGGAAGCCCAGATTTGTTATACACACAAAAATTTTGATTTTAACTGATTAGCTGATAGAACGAACACCAAGCCCATATGAACAGATTCAATGAACCAGCAGAGCAACAAGTGAGGGTTGAGATCACATGAGAAAGTTGTAGGCATCTTTTAATGCTGTGATAGGAATATATGACAATATTTCCCAGGAGGATAAGCATGATGGAAAATGGATGGAATGAAAGGAAATATGAGTTCTGTCATCTTCTCCACCGTGCTTTAGATTTTGAACCAAAAATATGAGTATACAGATTCAAAAGACACAAGAGGAGACGAAAGGCAGAAATTATTGCCAGTGTTTATTGTTGAATATGCTACTGTAACATATTTTTATCAATGCCATGTGCAAGCCATGTGCAACTGATAGAAATTAGAAGTGATTACCTTGCTATTTCAGGGACTTAGCTCACTCTTTTTTTTTTTCCAAGAATAGTACGTCAAAAAATTTACAAAAACCTAATTTCAATAATTTGTGGTCTTTATAAAAATAAATAAATCAATAAATAAAAGCAGTCATTAATAGATACAGTTAATTTTTATATACCAGGGACTTCTGATAAAACAGAGTCCATATATGGAATGAGGCTCTGAAGATATTCAAAAGCATCCCCAGTCATTTATTAAATCCATTATGTTGTTGTTAGAGACAAATGTCAGGAAAGTAAAAGCAAAAATGTTGCTGAAAACCAGATGTTAGTAAGCATAAGAATACATCCATCCAGAGAAATACCTAAGAAAATCCCATAATGTTGCCTGTACATACACACAAAACATTACAGCTATAAGCAGCTACTCCAGATAAAAGGAAAATTCCAAATTATTTGTGTAGTGTCTAGTTTTACTGCCAGCCTTTCTGAAAGTATATTCCTTTCAGCTTGCTCCTGTATGTTGGAAAGTGAAGAACACAGTGCTGACTACTGAGAATCAATAGAAAGTTTTACTGTTGAACATGGATATGCTTGACAGCTTCTCTTTTATCTTTCTTGATATATGCTTGCCCTTTTTTTTTTAAATTTTACATTATAATAAACTCATTTGGTAAGAAACAGCTGTTATGTGCTGAATGTCTTCATGGTCTTCAGTTTTGTTTCAAGAGAAGAGGATGACTAAGAATGGCAACTGTCAATGGAAGAGAAAAATAAAAGAATAAACAGAAATCTGAACTATTGATATAGGTTAATATGTTAGAGTAAAAGAATATCTTTCCCAGACTCCTAAACCCTTTAACATCACTTAAAATGCAATAGAGAAAGCTGTGTAAGCAGAGACTAAATACTGCCCTCCCCTTCAGGCATGGGAATGATTTCAGAAGAGAGAAGTAAAACAGCAAAGACAAAAAAAAAAAAAAAAAAAAAAGGTAAAATCTTCCTAGCTGTCAATAATCAAGGAAAAACTCTTATCTCACTAGCGGTGGAATGCTTTAGTTCCTCAGTATCTCCTAGAAAACAGTTGGCTCTTTACCTTTAGATTATTTTGAAAAAAGTAGCAGTTTTGGAAATATCTAAGGGTTGAATTTCTCTGTGCACCTGTTTGGGAGGTCAGTTTTGGCTATCCCAAAGCTCTAAGGGGCATGTCCTTCCTGCTTCTAGAAAATTACGCTTACTA
This sequence comes from Actenoides lindsayi, assembly GCA_025331215.1. Classification (NCBI taxonomy): domain Eukaryota; kingdom Metazoa; phylum Chordata; class Aves; order Coraciiformes; family Alcedinidae; genus Actenoides; species Actenoides lindsayi. The sequence goes on along the minus strand of WTSP01011675.1, from coordinate 29,307 downwards.
TATTTATGTGCTCCTGTATTTTGATTCACTAAGATCCTCATTGAAAGTAACTAGATCCAGCTATCTCTATGTATCTCTTATATCGCCAATACTAATACTGCAGAAAACTAGAAGCTTTACTGCAAAAAGGGCTTCCATTTGATGTTGCTGATATAGGAAGAGTACCATCAACACACGGCTCTACCATAGCGATGTCTAACTTAATGGAATGAAACCCAAACTATTGCCCACAAGCCCCACCAGAACTGCACACACAGACTCAGGAAATTAAAACGTTAAGACCAGGAACAGGAGCAAAGTCTGATATTCTCTATTGCATGTTATTCACTCAGTAGTATACCTAAATGCTGAAAAGTAAGGACCGCCATAACCATAAGTAACTGTAAGTTACCTTATAACTAATAATAATAATTGGCTGTTGATGTCCCTCATCAGAACTTAATTTTTGTCACTGTTTGTGAAGCACTGCAAGGTCCTACCAAGAGCTACAGATCTGTCTCCTCCTCTGAGGTAAACTCTATGATGAACATGAAAGCCTCTTCTGGTCATCTCCACACATGATCTGCCAGAGTTCCCTAAAGCAGCTGGACATAAGTCATCTCTAGTCTTAGCATAATATGGCTACACAAATTCACAAGTCAGGACTGACTGGTTTGAGACAGGTTGATTATTGAAGGTGCAATGCTAGGTGAGTGGGGCTAAGGGGCACCTAGATCCCACCAAGGATCTGCACCAAGTACTGCTTTCATGAGGATTGCAAAGATTCAGGCCATCGGTTTAGCCGTCCGCACATTACATTGATCTCAGACATGGTACCTATATTCCACTGCATGCCTTTCTCTTTACAAGTATTGATTTTATGAGATATGTAACTGGTTGACTGCTCAGACCCATGCTAAACACGAGCTTCCCATACTTCATGTTCCACAACAAAAATAAATCTTCAGTTTCCATGTGAAATCCTCTCACCAATTCATTAGCTTTATCCCATTATGTTTTTTAACACAGAGATGCCACCCCTTTTTAGATTCATAGAATTTGAGGCCACAATGCTTCAGTGAACTACTCTGATATCCTGTGAATATGAAGGTATATCACAGACCACAGTTCAAACAGGTAGCTCCCTATGGAGAAAAAGAAATCAAGATAAAGTGACTGGCAAGTGGCAGAATCTCTACACAAGATTATGTTGTCCTCATGATTCTTTACCATTCTGTTAATCTAGCAGCAAAGGTCTTCTATTAGCTTCACAAGCACTGAGGCAAGTGGTGTACTGTGCTGAGCACAGTATCTGTCCCTGCAGAAGACCACGAGAAACACCTACACTCGATGATGGCTCTCCATCAACAACAACCTGCATTACCTGTTAATCTACTTAACATGTGTTTTATTGACATGGTCTAGTGATGGGTTGGGGTTTTTTTTAACTCAGAGCAGCATGTTGTACAAAGTCAAATACCTTTTAAATGTCATCATTGTAAGAGCACATCTCAGAATCACAGAATTTCCAAGATTGGAAAAGACGATTAAGGTCATCTAGTCCAATCATTTACCTAACAGTGACAAAACCTCGACTAAACCATATCCCTCAGTACGACATCTACATAACTGTTAAATACCTCCAGGGATGGGAACTCAACCACTGCCCTGGGAAAGATGTTCCAGTGCCTGATAAGCTGTTCAGTAAATAAATTCTTCTTAATATCTGATCTAAACTTCCCTTGGCACAACTTGAGGCCATTTCCTCTTGTTCTATCACTTGTTACTTGGGACAACAGAACCACCACCACCTCTCTACAATCTCCTTTCAGATAGTTGTAGAGAATGATAAGGTCTCCCCTGAACCTCCTTTATTCCAGGCTAAACACCTCCAACTCTCTCAGCTGCTCCTCATAAGACTTGTGCTCCAGGCCCTTCACCAGCTTTGCTGCCCTTCTTTGGATACACTCTAGTGCCTCAGTGTCCATCTTGTAGTGAGGGGCCTGAAACTGAACACAGTACTTGAGATGTGGCCTCACCAGTGTCAAGTACAGGGGTAGAATCACTTCCCTTCTCCTGCTGGCCACACTTTCTCATACAGGCCCAGGATGCCATTGGCCTTCTTGGCCCCTTGGGCACACTGCTGCTCCTGTTGACCTGGTTATCAGCCAACACCCTCGGGTTCCTCTCTGCCAGGCAGCTTTCCAGCCACTCCTCCCCAGGCCTGTAGCACTGCTGGGGGTTGTTGTGGCCAAAGTGCAGAACTTGGTATTTGGCCTTATTGAAATTCATGCCATTGTCCTTGGCCCATCGATCCAGCCTGTCTGGATCCCTCTGCAGAGTCTCCCTACCCTCTAACAGATCAACACTTCCACTTGAATATTAAGAGAGCTTCAGAATGTGAAGGCTCAATGTGTAAAATGAATCCCCAATTATTTTCAATGTTTCATCAGTTCTAGAGAAAGGATATTATTAACATCAAAAACATTAATACCAATGCACATTTTCAAAAACTAGAACAATTACCAGATTTTGTGATGCTTTTTCCAATAAAGTACATAATTCAAAAGTATCTTTAAAAAGAAACAATAGTCAATTCAAAAGCCTCCTTTTCTCCCTATGAACAACAAAATTCAAAACAAATGGCATGCGAAGATACACTTAGAGCCATAAGAGTGTCTTCATTATTAAGCAGGCAGAGCTGCCATGTATGAAATGCTAAGTCCAAAACCAGAGCTGCATACCTTCTGACAAAAAAATACTCTACTGGTTTTGCTATTGTCTTTGAGGTTGAAAAATCACTCTGCATCAAGAATTTCCTATGAATATAAGTGCTGTTATCAGGAAAATTACTTATGTTCTGAAATTAAATTTTAAATTGTGGATGTCTTAAAAGCAAATAAAGCTCTTTTCTCTTTCTCCTCGAAAAGAAGAAAAAAAAAAAACTTGAAAAAAAAATTGTAAACCTTATTTAAGTTCCCTGGATTTAATTTTTTCTGATTTCATGGGGGGAGGGAGGGGAGAATCCCACTAGCACTGGTAATTGCATAAATGCTATAGGAAAAAAAAAAGGAATGGATGAATAAAATAATTCAAGCAGTGACGTTTACTACCTGGACCAGATTAGTTTGCTGCAAATCTAATTTGCATGAGATAGCATTAAATATAGGGGAAAATGTAACTAATGCCCAGAACAGCTTATAGGTATATATATACCAGTAAAAGAGAGTGTGAATAAGTGAAAATAAAGAAATTATTATTTACAGGCTTTATATTTTAAAAAGAAGTAATTTTGAAGATGTTACTTTTCATGTTCATCTAATTTCCTTTCCTCCTGTCTTGGATTACTTTTACAGCATGGAAGTTTACCTCTTCCAGCAGGTGATCTAAGCAGCCTTTGGGCACATATTTTGATTCATTATAAAGTTCTATACACTTTGTTAGAAATTAAAGTGATGTTATGAATAATCTCAATAGCAGTGAAACCTCAACACCTCTAAGAGATCAGCCAAGGTGTACTTCTGATGCACTTATAAGATTACTTATTCATCATGCCTCTATTGAATACAATAAAAAATAAGGTGCATTATGTTAGAAAGCATTTTATTGTCTTCTTCTGTATCTCATTTTATGCCTAAACTAGTAAATGGACTTCTTTCTAATGACATAGCCATGTTATTATCAAAATGCATATTGTACTGCCCAAGATGAAAGCAGCATGTTTGGAAATCCAATTACAAATTCTTTCAATCAAAAATACTGTGAATGCATTTGAATATTTTTTGACCTAAAAGAATTAAAACTACAGGCATACTACGTATTTAACATGTAGCTGCTTTTTTCAACTTTCCATTTATTTCTAGGTTCACCTGAAAACACAGCTAAGTCAAATTCAAGTAACTTTGGCAGTTCTGAACACATTACTCTTCCACAATAGGAAAAACTACGCACTTTTTGCATATGGTGCCTATGAATAAAACACTTGAAACACTCACTGTTCAACCCAGAATTTGAAATTTATCTGTCATTGTCAAGGATGGTGATTCTGTATGGCACAAACTGAAGAAGAAAATGCATAAAAGAAGGTAGGCATGAAGGAAGTTAGCTTTTGTTTTCTTCTAATGCCAACTAAAAAAATTAAAGCTGAAGTGAACACCTATTTGAAAAAGTAAAGGTGTAAAAATAAGTTTGAACACCTAAAGTTTCAGCTTAAAGTGATGGCCATATCAGTGTGTTCAGTCTTAGAGGAAAACTGTAACATTCCACCTGCCAGCCCTCTCAAATTCAAACAGGGTGGATGGACAGGCCACACTTCCCCTCCCTACCAGTAATAATGCTCCTGCAAAACAGGCTGGTCTCGGTTACATTTCTTCATCTCCTCATAATGCTGTCTATTAGATTGTTGGTAACACCTTTGAGTCAACTGCTTCTTGAAGCAGCTTGTCCTATCAATCACACAAAAAAGGAAAAGAAACTTTTGCCTTGTATCTGAAGATAATATCAGACTGTCCATTTGCTTTTCTTTTCATACTTCATACTCAAAATAGGCATTTTAAGTCATGATTCACATGACCTGCTTTAGATGTCATTTTGAAAAGGACATGATCTGAGCCCCTAGAGGTGCACATTTCTCTCCTTTAAGAGACACCAGAGATGAGAAGTGCAGATGCTTGCATGAATACCATCCCATTTGCCTCTGATGACATTCAAGAAGAATGAATCACACAAAAACAAGTGCGGAATGAGTTTAAAAGAAGCAGATTGATATAAAAAAACAAACACAACACACAAAGTATTAAAGGTCATTAGCTACAACATAGAACAGACAGGCAGAAGAAGGAAGCAAAGAAATGGTATTTTGCAGGTGTTGATACTTTAAAAGACTCCCCAGCAATGCTTCCTTTCAGACTCTTTTCAGTGGTACCCCGCAACAATGGGTACAAACTAGGACAGAGGAAGTTCTATCCGAACAGGAGGAAAATCTTACTTCCTTTGAGGGTGATGGAGCACTGGAACAGGCTGCCCAGAGAGGTTGTAGAGACCCCTTCTCTGGACACTTTCAAAACCCACCTGGATGTGATCCTGTGCAACCTGCTCTAGGTGAACCTGCTTTAGTAGGAGTGTTGGACTAACCCAAATCATTCTGTGATTCTGTGATTCCTCAGACAGGCTCCTCAGAAAAATTACTTGCTGTTATTAGATGGTTGCTTCCGCACAGTCACATCATGGGGCAGGCACATGAGAAGGACCTGGGAGAAGCCATGAGAGAAGGAAATCCATGCTACTCTTTCAAAAGATATGGCTTCTGGAAAAAGAAAAAAAAAAAAAAAAAAAAAAAAAAAGAGGAACTGGACCACAGCCTCTTTCTTCAATTCTCTGAAAATACTTGGTGTTCAATCAGGCTACTGTGTAGAAAGATGGATGGTCTTTATGCTATCTTTAAATAAAAAACACAGAAAAACCCCAAACAAAACCAAAAACCACAACCCGGAGCAAAAAGTACCAAACATTGACCACTTTTAAGAACGGGTCATAATTACTTATATTTAGGATAGGTTTCCAGGCATCAAATCGCCTTTGTGAAATATCTGCCAGTTCCTCTGGTGACACTATGTCAACCACAAAGCCAATGGAATACCCTCAGTGTTCTGCATTTTGTGCCCTCAGCATTTGCCCCCTTAGACATTTTCTTTTTGCTTCAGTAGATCTGTTTTTAACTGCTCCCACTTAAATTTGTTCCTCTTTTTGGGTGCAGTTCTACATTTCTTTCCCTGATCTGGAAGAAAGATAATGGAGTACTAAGGGTATAAGAGTGCTCTTATTCCTCCCAGTGTGGTTTACCTCAACTTCCTCAACTGCTCCACACCTTATGGCTTACCTAGTTTTTCATAATCTTTCCTAATGGTAACTAATGCAAATAACTGACTGCTACAGATTTTGTCATCCCACTACTCACCATCGTAAAACTAATTTTTTAAAACAACACTGACCATTGCATTAAACCCTGGAGCACCTCCTTGTTAACCATGTACCATCACAGAAGCATGCTATTTTCACTAGTCTATTTAACTGATTTCCAAACCAAGCAATATAGTTTCCATAGCAGAACTAGGCTGTTTCTTTAGAAGCTTGTAAGGGGCTTCTGAAAATCTAAGGGAAAAATAGCTGTAGCTATGAAAGCCAACCACATCAGAATCTGAAAAATCATTTAAAAGCAAAAGGGAAAAGATCATGCCATGTAAATTAGTTCTTGCTCTCTCCAAAAGCACTCTCTTCAAGTTTTCCTTCTTCTTACACACTACCAGTAGGTGCAAAGTAACCAGAAAGTCAACAGAACCAATGTTTGATTAATGCGAAATGTGCTATTATGTTCCACGCATCTAAGAGTTTTCTCTCAATGTCTGCTTTCTTCTGGATATAAAAGCCAGCCACATGGCTGAGGGAAAAGGTTGTTTGGATGGACAGTTCATTTCCTGAACTTCTCTACCTGCTACTATGTTTTCCTGAAAGCTGCTTCACCCAGCACAACAGAGGGACCTGGGCTGTTCTTTAAGGAGCAGGATGAGAGACATAAATGTAACACAATGTCATGGTCCTTGGATGGAACAGACACAGCATCAATACGTTCTGCATTTTGTCCAGTTCTAGTCATCATATCTCAAAAAGAATTGTGGAAAAAAAGACTTGATGAATATAATTCGATGTTCAGAAACAATCTCATGTTCTTCTTGAACAGCCCATGGAGACCTTCAAAAAACACTAAGCTCTGTTGAAGGCAATGATGTTAGTGAGTGGAAAAGATTTCATTCCAGCACCTTTTGTAAATTATATTTTTTGAGTATTTCACAGACACAGCATTCCTTATGTACTGTGTGACTGCAATGCCATTCTGACATAAACTGTATTTAGGAGACAGCAGGATTAAGTATTTCTACTGTTTTTCAGTATCTGAGCAACACAACCAGTAAAGCATCATTGGCTCCACTAGAGAGAGCTCTTGTGCTAACATAATTATATTAATAAACATAATTACTTATTTGAAATCAGTGAAATTCTCTATGGAGGAAGATATTTTACACACACACAAGAAGAGTTAGCAGAATCTGATACTGCATGACTAGTGATTCTATGACTTACCAAATACGTGCTGCAGGATGTTCCCTTTGTGCTCACCTTTGGAAAGTGGTTAGATAGAATATTTTCTATTTGCATGAACACCTTTTCAAATTACCCTGGCTATGAAAAAAAAAAATAATAAATCCCAAAACACAAACTCTGGCCTGGAACCAAATGATGTCCTCCTAACAGGCCTTTGCAGCTTTCTTGACTTGAACACCAGTGCTCAGCATAAATTCAGATATTTCCAAGTTGTTAGAGTGAATGTAATCCTATTGAAATTCCACTGAGAATAAGCAATCAAGTGGGGGCATAATTGGGTTCAATATGCTGAGGTGGGTCCTACAAAGCCCTAGTTACACATAGAGCTATGGCAGACAGGATCAGGATCCCCACACTGGACTATTTCAAGGAAAAAGGCACAAAATATTGTCACTGAAGGAGTAGGAAGAGATTAGGAAAGTATCGACCTAATCCCAGCAGGGTTTCAATTTTAGCTATAATCACTCATCTGTCCTAATCCTACAAAGTGGCTTAATACAGAAGAATTGAAGGAGATCTACTGAAGCATGCACAAAAGGTACATAGAGGACTATTGATTGAAGCAATAAGCTTCCTTTTCTACTCTGTTTCCCACCACAATTTTTGTATCTGGTTTTATGCTTTCAAATCTTAATTTCTTTGTTGAAAATGCACAGATTGGTTTTGCTGGTTTTATGGATGTTTTGGGAAAAAGAAGAACTGAATTGTAGCCTTTACTTACCTGAAATATCCTGACTTCAGTAATACTTTGACAGAGTACCAGATCTAAGATCTAAGGCTGAACATACACGGTCTAAAAAGCAAAAATTTTGCATGCCTTCTTACCATATAGTACACCAAAAGTCCATCTGAGTCTCTCCAATAGATCTGTAACTTTTTGATCAATAAGAGAGTACTGTTCTGTCAAAGGAAGCGTTAAATTTCCAGTGCACTTTATTCCCCACCCTCCTAACCCACTAACCCCTCCCCCCTCCCTCCACCACCCCCACCCTTCATCACTGCTTCCAC